>LR750486.1:230579-325579 GCA_902729485.2 Mus minutoides
ATGTGTGTGTGCTGTATACACATGCACAAGGAGGCCAGAGGAGGACACAGGGTGCCCTGTTCTATCATGTGCCATCTTATTTCCCTGAGACAGGATTCGTCACTGAGCCTGGAGCTAGTCTGGCAGTGGCAAGCCCCATCCACTCTCCTGCCTCCACTCCCACAACATTGGTATTATAGGCACAAGTGCAGGCATGCCTGACTTTCTGCAAGCATCCTGGGAATCTGAGCTCATGTCCTCCTGTGTGCACATAGAACACTCTCCCCCACAAAGCCATCTCCCCGGCATTGCCTGATTTTGTTTTTTCCTTTATTACTGAAAACAAAACATGTCACAAAATAAAAACCTCTTGTGATTTAACCTGGAGCCAGATTTTTTTTTCTTCAGAAAAATGGCACTTTAAACTTAATTACTCTGACTATTACACCAAAGCTTTGAACAAAAACTAGCTGGTTGATGCTGTGGCTGCGTGTGAGCACAGTTGAAGGGGGAGGTATTAAGGGAATGCAGGGAGGCTGTCTCAGGGATTACTCCAGCTCCCTCATTCTCCATGGTGATTGAATTCCGACGGGTTAGGTAGAGGTTGGCAGTGGCGGAGGGGGTCTGCAGTCACAACCTTGGTTCATAATGAACGACCACGGCCTGTGATGCCAGGTCAGTGTGGGTCACTGCACTTCAGGCGGTTTCTTCTGGATCAACATCTTGAAGTCACAGGCGTGACTCATGAAATCATACTGAGAGCAGGCAGTGCAGTTGTTAAGAAGGAGTGAGTGTGTGGACAGTTGTTAAGGGTTTTTTTTTCCTCCTCAAAATAAAGAGCTGGGGATGAGAAAGAAAACATCCAAGCCACCATGCGTCCTGAGACCAGCCAAGGAGCAAGGGCCCTTCCACCTCCCCTTTATGTGGGGTGCCTGGTCCATGGCGCTTGACAGCTGTTGGGAGATCACAGTGTAATGGGATCCAAGGCTCTGGAGCACTGTTAGGAAACAGGTGCAAAAGTGGAGCGTGCTCATTGCATTTTGCAAGGGGCTCATAATCCCTGGGGGCTAGGTGGTCTGCAAGACGAAATTACTATGGAGATCTGGGAAATAAATTCCTTAGTCCAGCCTCTGTCTCCCCATTCTCTCCTCTCTTCCTGATATAATTCTCTTTTCTTTCTCATTCTCATTCCTTCCTTCTCCTCACCCATCCACCCACCCACCCACCCATCATCCATCCATCCACCCAACATCCATCCATCCATCCATCCATCCACCCATCATCATGTTGTTCAGAAAAGAATCCTTCTATACTTCTAAGTATATGGAGAATTTTACACTCTCTAGATAGAAGAAAGAAGGACATCACAGGATACTAACAATGGCTCCATGGTGTGTGTGTGTGTGTGTGTGTGTGTGTGTGTGTATACAAATGCCCATGTATGTTCATGGTCTTGTAAGGAGACCTTTTAGTTGGAATGAGACAATGGAAGCCTAAAGATGGTTTTAGTTTGGTTCAGAGCAAGGATAAAAGGCCCTCGTGGCTCGGGAGGTAACATGATATTAAAATCAACACCGAAAGAAAAACTTCTTAACTTCAGGCAGATTTCTGCATTCTCTGCAGAGTGAAAGATTATACCCTGCACTTCTCAAGAATGCAGACAGAACACCCGTTTTTATTCTTGACTCTTTACTCTGCTCTTGTGTTGCAGGCTAACCCAGTGAGACAGGAATTTTCCATTTGTATGGTACGTGTGTATATAAAATTTCCAGAGAGCCTGAGCCTGGCTTTTCCTATGCACCTTAGTGACTGGGTTGCTGCAGTATCCCCAAGGCTCCAAGGCATCCTGACCATTTTCGTTGGACTTTATGGGAAATCCATGTGGCACACGGTCCCGTCTTTCCTCGAGAGAGGCTTGCTGCAATTGAGAGTTGCTCGTAGGCATGCCCTACTGTTGTCTTAGGTCACGGACTCCCTGTCTTTCATACCAACTGTCCTTTTGTCTGAAATGTGTCAAGTGGAAATAAGACCTGCTCATTATTCGTCACAGCTCACCTCAGAGATGTAACCCTGAGGTCTGTACACAGCGACCAGGGTCACTGGGGGCCAGATGTAATCGAAAGGGCCAGTTGCATAAACACGTTCAGGCTGGAGACTGCTGACAACCGCTGCTCTAGACTCTTAAATTAGTCAAGTTCAGTTCCAGCTCCCAGCTTCCCAGGCTCCCTGAATACCTGAAGGAGCTGCCTCAGGAGTGCACTGACAGCCAAGGAGCTGACCCTGTCTGCCACTCTGCTGCCTCTTCAAACAAACAAACAAACAAACAAACAAACAAACAAACAGGCTCTTCCCTCTGTAGCTGCTCAGGTTTTCTGTCCTATCCTGGGAACCTGTCACCACTCGCTGTCACTCCAGAGGAGGTCACCCACCAGAGCTTCACATTTCAGTGCTGTGCACGGATGGATTTTCTCCTTCTAGGATGACAAGTGCACACACTGGAAGTCCTTGCTGAACAAAGCGGGAGAATCACCAGGCCTTTTGTCTTTGAACTTCAGGCAGGAGAGCAATGTTCCCTCTGAGATGCACCAGCTTCATGGTCATAGCTTCCGGCTGTGCCTTGCCAGGGGACACAGAGCACAAACTGACTCTACTTCCTGTCCTCCAAACCCGTGGTGAGAGCACATTGGGAACCCTGTGCGTGTTGGAACAGTGAGACTTCAGTAGTCGGTGGGAAGTGTTAGATGACAGCAGAGGAGCTGATCCCCTGTCTCAGAGCAGCTGGAATACCTAATACCTGGGACATGGCCACCATTCCTCTTAGCTGGGGCCAGAATCTGAGGGACAGGAAAGGCCCTGCAAACTGGGGAAGGATGAGATGGAGAAAGACCAGGGAAAGAATCCAAGGAAACACCTGGCAGACAGAGGCCACATAAGGGAAATCTCTCTCTCTCTCTCTCTCTCTCTCTCTCTCTCTCTCTCTCTCTCCCTCCCTCTCCTCTCTCTCTCACTCTCCTCTACTTCTGTCTCTCTCTGTCTCTATCTTCTGTCTCTGTTTCTCCTGTCTCTCTGTCTCTGTCAGTGTGTCAGTGTGTATGTGTGTGTATGATTCTCTCTGTGTATGTGTGTGTATGTGTGTCTCTGTCTCTCTGTCTCTGTGTGTATATGCTCATGTGTGTGTGTGTGTGTGTGTGTGTGTGTGTGTGTGTGTTCATGTGTGATCACACTCAGCCCAGACATTCCTCTGACCACAACACAGCTTTCCAGACTTCAGGCCCTGCTGGTGCTACAGAGAGCTACTTCCAATGAGAGAGACATTTGAAAGATTTTGTTGCTGTTGTTATAGTCCTAGGAATTGAACCCAAGGCCTCCTGGAATCTAGGCAAGGATTCTACCATGGAGCTACAGCCTGTTGTCACTACCACCACCACCACCACCACCACCACCACCACCAGCACCACCATCATTATCATCAAGGTTGTCCTTTAGCAATTCCATACACATTTGCAGTGTGCTCTGGTAACTGTCTTCCTCTACCCTGACTTAGCTCCTTCCTACCTCTACCTTCCTCCCTTCCTCCCTTCCTCCCTTCCTCCCTTCCTCTCTTCCTCCCTTCCTCCCTTCCTCCCTACTTGTTCTTTCCCAGGATTTTAGCTCTTTTCTCACATTTTATTTTGGGACCCAGTCTCACAGTGGTCTCCCCAGGGTATCATTGAACTTTCAATCCTCCTGCCTCCAGCTCCTAGATAACTAGGACTACAGGCCTACAGCAATACCCCTAGTCTTTTAGAGGCTACTTCGACAAAGGAATGTTCTAGCACTCCTAATTTTCCAGGTCACAATGAACTATTAGTATATCTCAACACACGGCAGAGTGAGCCTTAGACTGTATAGACGACGCTCTCTCTTGCTGCCAAATGCTTCCAGATATAAAGCAAATGAGTCATGTCACCCAAACATGCTGTCACAAACTTCCAGGAAAGGGCTGTTGGAGAGTGGGGACCTCAACTGATTGGCAGTGGTGGACAGGGACTCTGTGCTCTATCAGGAAGCCCTCGCTGGAGGGGAAGTGCAGTCTGCTGGCCTGTCTAGTTGTGCCTTCCAGTAATTTGCTGAGGACAATGACAGGGGAGGAAGGATAACCATGTGTATGGAGAGGGCAGAGGGCTGGCTGGCTTGCAGGTGAGTCTGCAGCCTCCACTGGAAGGGTGGTGCTTATCTGGTAGCATCTGCCCAGGGTCATCAGCCTCTGAGACCCTCTTTCCTTCTCTCCACTCAAAGTGCAGCTATCATAGTCATTGTGCAGCCCACGTGGCTCTCTGTTCTCTGTGCCAGTTTGCTCTGAGTCTGATGACCTCGTGGGTTCTGGGGCTCCCTTTTCAGCCCCCATCCCACCTACGCTGAGCGACAATGAATGAGTAGGGTTCTTATTTCTTCAATTCAAAGTCAGATGCTAAGCAGATTCGGCCAAAAAGAAGTCGGACACACACTGGTCTCGTTACACCCTGCGGACCAACAACATATTCTCCTGGCGCCTGCGCAGTGGGGTGAGGCTGGAGATGTGTGCGTGGGAGTAGCTGCTGTTTTGTTAGGGCTTTGAGACCTCAAGATAGCATCTGGTGACTAGCCCGGAAGTGTCAGGTTTTCCTTGTGGAATCCTTTTCTTTTCCCACCAGTGGTTGATGGGGAGAAATTTTCCTCAGCCAGCTGATGCCTTTGATGGGTTAAGTACCCATCACTAAAGCTGACTGGTGTGAACAGACTGTCCACGTAAGGACAGAGCAGCCAGAACAGACACAAAGACAGCACAGCCAGCACAGGACTTAACCTGGCCCTCTCGGGGGCCTGGTCTATTGGATGACTGCTTTTGCAGTGAGCTGGGATCGTTCAAACATGTATTTTAAAGTGGAGAGGCTGGAGAGCTGGCTCAGTATTCTAAGAACCCTTGCCACTGTTCCAGAGAACCCCAGTTTCCTTCCCAGCACCTACGTGGTGGCTTATGACTGCCCATAGCTCTAACCCCAGAGAAGCTGATGCCCTCTTCTGGCTTCTGAGGTCACTTGAACTCATGTACTTATACCTACACACACACATAAATAAATAATAATAAAAAAGCAATTAATGCTCCTAAGTTGTAAACATTTTTGGATAAGTTTAAGATAAAAAAGTAGATTCTTAGATGTTTGAGCTTTCTATATCATTAAAATAAGACTTCACAAATAACACCATACTGTTCTTTAAGCTCCTCTCTACACACACACTCACACATGCACACACACATACACAAATGCATACATATGCACACACACACACACAAACTCACAGCACAGAGATCCACCTGTTTCTGCCTTCTGCCCGAGGCACCCTGTCCCGCAAAATATATTTCTTCATTGATTTCTAATTTAATTTTATCGTGGTTAACAAGCATGTGACTTTTCATCTTTTTTAACGGTTCTGGAACTTATTTTAAAAGCAAGTCCATGGCCCTTTGTGGAGTCCATCTGAGTACCAGGTGTCCTCTGTGTCACTGCAGATGCTGCCCCTATCAGCTCTTCCCCCCCCCCCCCCCCCCCCCCCCCCCCCCCCCCCCCCCCCCCCCCCCCCCCCCCCGCATCATGGTGCCTCTCCCTTCCAGTTCTGGAGATTCCGCCCATCCGGGTCTTTAAATTCAGAATGGTTTCATTGTCTCCACACACACACCCCTTTCATCTCCAGACACTTTGTGTCTGGTTCTTGTTTTCTCATCTAATCTAACCATCTTTTTTGGGGAGGGGGGGTCACATGTTTAGTCCAGCGCTATCTACTAGAGAATTCAAAGAGCTTTCAGTAGCAATGCAAATGTTCTCTCTCTGTCTACACTGCCCAGGGTGGCAGCGGCTAGCACAGTTCACCACTCAGCACTCCTCACCATTCTGATTTGCCTGAGGCCTGAATTTAAATTTAAATTTTAATGGGCACAAATGTCTAGTGACCACCGCATGGAACAATGTAGGTTTAGATAATTTACATTCCATGTACTTTTAAAAAAATTATCTTTAATCTTTTTTTACAGTCCAGTCGTTATCCTTCTCCCAGTCAGCCCTCCCACAGTTCCTCATCCCATTCCTCCTCCAGGTCTCCAAGAGGATGTCCCCACTCCTCCCCCAACCCTGCCAGGCCTCCCGACTCCCTGAGGCCTCAAGTCTCTCAAGGGACATTCCATGTACTTAATGATGCATTTGGGCTCAAGATTATATTATTGATGTAAAATAATAACATAGTTAAAATTTTTAATACAATACCTTTAATACAGATCATAAATACTACATTTTATTTGTTAATTTTACATTAATTTCTGTCTTTTGTTTCCCTCTCTGCCTTTTATAATCAAGCATGTGCCTTTTGTGATTCCATCTTATAAGTATTTTTTGATATTTATAGCGTTAAAAATATGCCTGGCAGGCCAGCCAAATGGCTGGGTAGATAAAGGCCCTTGCTACTAAGATCGGTGATGTGAGGTTTGATGCTTAGGTATACGAGGAAAGAGAGAACGGATTCCTATAAGTTGTCTGTTGACATGTACTGTGGCTGGTGTGTGCTCCCCAAACCACACAAAATAGAAACGTAAATGGAAAAAAGCCTCTGCTTCTAGCTCATATGTCACCTGAGGTAACTTTGCATCCAGCCTTCGCTCTCCTTTTTGCTCCTGTGGCACAGTCTCAGCCACACAGAAGTCACACAAACACATGTCCTTATTTCTGTGACAAATGTTGTTTGGATGAAAGAAATTTAAAACAAAAAAAATCCAATTTTAATGTTTCACATATATTTAAAAATCTAGAATGTTCTTCACTTCTTGTACAAGTTGAATTTGATCCATCATTGTGGGGAGAGTCTAGTAGAAACATACATCTTGATGGACAGGGAGATTCACATCCTGGTGGACAGGGAGACTCACATGCTGATGGACAGGGAGACTCACATGCTGATGGACAGGAAGACTCACATGCTAGTGGACAGGAAGCAGTGGAGAAGAAACAGGAAGGGGCCAGAGTAGGATGTAGCCCCCAGATTTAAGCAGATCTTTGGAAGTGATGGGTCTATGGGTGGTGGGCTGGACAGGAAGAAGCAGGTCGCTAAGAGGAGGTTCTTAGGGGTTCCTGTGCTCGATCCCTGAATCCTGCTGCTACTCCGGGCTGTCTGTCCACCATGATTTGAGCTGACCTGCCATCTCCTCCAGACCATGACAGATTGATGCCTCTGAAGTCATGAGGAAGACACACTTTTCTGCAGGACACTGGTATGCTGGGTGTTTGCCACCATAGTGGATTGACGGGGTGATGACCGTCTGGCCAGCACAAGCCAGCGCTTCTTTTTCCTGGACAACAAATACCCAGCGCGTCAATGGAGGAAATGGCTCTGCCCAGCAAGACGGATGAGCCACCTCTTCATAGGAGGTGTGCTCAGACACAGCCAGACTCTGTGTACCTTTCCCTCGTGACCAGGTTTTGACCCTTTTGAAAGCATCAGATTGTTCTATCTTATGGTACTGGTACAAACACACTTAGCAAAAAGGTGCTTGACAGATATTTGCACAATAAACACAGAGAGAAGCAGCCCAAAACCCAGCCAGGAGTTAGGATCACAATCACAGGGCTTCCCTCAACAGGAGATGGCCAGGCTGGTAAGTGGCTGCTCTTCTGTGTCTCATGGATAGTCTCTGGAATTTTTTAAACATTTGTTTATTTTAGTGTGTGTGTGTCTGTGTGTGTGTGCGTGTGTGTGTGTGTGTGTGTGTGTGTGTGTGTGTTTTACCTGCATGTATGTATGTGTACCACACATGTGCCTAGTGCCTGTGAAGTTCAGAAGAACAAATCAGACCCCCCAGACCTGGAGCTATGGATAGTTGTGAGACACCATGAGGGTGCTGAGAATTGAACTCAGATCCTCTGTAAGAGCAGCAAGTGCTTCTAACTACTGAGCCATCTCTCCACCCATAGCCCTGTCTTCTTATGTAGTCCTTCCTTGCCCAGATGGAGGTAGAGTCACAAAGGAGCCTGGGGCCTGTTGATTAAGTGATCTTGTTGCCAGGGATGCAGGCAGTGACCATCCAACCCCTGGTATACTTGTGTGGGTTTACATTCTCAGAGCTTGCTCCTCTGTCATAAATCTGCAAGGCACACGGGTTCTATTTTATGTTGCAAGGCTTAGACTTTATGGGGCATGTCTGTTTCCTTGGTCAATGAACGTTTTCTAAATCAATAAAGAAAACAATAGTCCTGAGAGAGTTGAGGCTTCTCCTGGGCTGATGAGGGTTTTGCTCTGCAATGCCTATGCCTGGACTCATGTGTATGCTATAGCGTGCAGGACGCAATGGGGTCAACTCTGCTTCAGCAGCATCTGGCAGGGCTGAGTTAGCTGGACAGGCATTTTTACTGGCTCCCCTCCCCACCCTCCTCCATGCTAATTTTTTTTAAGTTGTTTGCAAGGATTGGCTGCATTAATTAAAGAGCTTTCTCAGGCCCGTGGTTTATGTTTGCTGGAGCCTGGGACTCTTCAGGCATTATTTTTACTTGCTGAGAGTAAACTATGGACCGGAGATGAAAATACCTTTTAATTTCAACACCAAACTTGGAGAATGAGTCCTTACCCCTGCTCCACTTATATTTGGTCTTAAGACTAAATCGCAGGGAAGAAACCTGAGGTGGTTTCAGGACAGGATAAGAACTCATTCTAGATCTCTAGGATTATAGGGAGATGTGCAAGAAAGTGACTGGTGACTAGTGTCCTGCTGGGACACAGGTGCCCCCTTCTCAGAGGCATGAGGAATGAGACTCCCTAACTTCTGAACTAGAGGAACATCTCCCCAGCCTAAGGGCTGATGACACATGTGTCAGAGCCAGGCAGTGCCCCACTAGGGTCCTTACATAGTTCCTCAGTACCAGATTCAACCAGACCATGTAGACTCTCAGCCACAGCAGGGCTCAGCAAAGCTCATTTTATGTTAAAGTGGCAGTTAGTATTTTGCTAGGGAGCAGAAGTGCTTTATGAATGTGGTTTTTAAAAAAGGATAGAAAGACATAAAATTGAAAATAAAAACATCTATAAGGCACAAAGTTAAACAGGTTGCTTCTACAAAGGCCGTGTTTTTCTTTATATTTTATTAGACTTTGCCTGTGGCCTTTTACAGTCTATAAGAATGTATTCTTTATGGATCCATAATTCTCCACATTATAGATATATTGTGACTTAATTGGCCATTTTCCTGCTATCAGGTATTTATGGTTTTGGTTTTATTGTTGTTTTGTGTTGTTTTGTTTTGTTTTACTTTTCTCATTGTTAAAGACACAGACATTGGACATTTTTGCACAAAAACCTCAGGCTGTGTTTTCACAGGTTTTTAGAAAGACGTATTTTGAAGGATGCAGAATTAATATTGCTAACCCTTTCAGGATCTTGGAAAAAAAATACTAGAAATGTGGAGACACACTGCCCAAACAACATTGCTTTCTAAAAACTTATGTTTATTTATTTATAGGTATATGAGTGTCTCTGTATGACAGCCTCAGAGGTCAGAGACTTTGGCTCCCTGGAGCTGCGGTTACAGATGGTTGTGAGCCACCTGACGTGGGTGCTGGGAACTGAACCCAGGTCCTCTACAAGAGGGACCAGTGTTCTTAACCTCTGAGCCACCTCTCCAGCCCTAAGTTCACATGGCAATGTACCAAGAAAAATCATCATCTTTCTAGTGTGACTCTTCAGAGTCTGATCATCTGACGTGTCTACCTGAACTCAACCAAATTTTGCCTTGAAATCATCTTGAAGGGAAAAGCTTTGCCCCAGATGGAGAAAGGATCCATGCTATCTCAGGCTGTCTGTTGCTTGCTAAGATGCATCAGCTCTGTGTGAGCATGGCAGGGTAGAGCTGCAGATGCCCAGGTTCTTGAACCAGTCTTCTCCAAGCCCAGGGGCTTGCAGGACATCTGGGTACCAGTCACACAGCTTTGGCTTTTCCTTGCAGTACTAACACACCAAGGTCCGTTCAGGTTGGTATGCAGAAAATAAAGCCTGAGGTTTATATCTCGCTAACCCAAGGTTATCACTCTATGCAATGCAGGCCTGTGATTTCCTCTCTGGTTTGGCCTTCTAGATAAATTAGAGGGCTCCATCAGCAAGGAATTTGTTGGCTTCCCTGGGATAGGTTTTTCTCCCGACCTTGAAATTCCTCCGGCTGTGTGTAACTTCCCTGCTAATGAAGACAAAAGAAATAAATAAATCTGTATGAAGAAAGAGAGGAGAAAAAGAGAAAATGACATTTGTACCCTTGGCATCAGCTCTGGATTACAGACGGGAAGGCCTGGGCTGTCTTTCCAGCAGACATGCTGCCACGTGGCCTCCTCTGTGGTCTGTTTTTCTGAAAAGGTATTTGAATACAAACATTTATGTGCTAGCAACCCTTGTTGTTCAGAGGAACAGCCACCTGTTGCTGTGACTTAACTGGAGCCAGACTTTGGAGTTAAGGCAGTAGGGTAGCTACTTTGAGGCCTTCCTTAGTCTCCTCCCCCACTCCCTATGATGCTGGGGCCACCCACTGTCAATCACCAAGGATCCCCTACTCTTTAGAGCACCCTCCCCCAAGTCCTCCACACCACAGCAGGCATTGACAGAAGATGTTCGAGTGTCCCTGCTGAGACCTGGAATCCTGTCTGGGGTTGAGGAGCAAATAAAGCCAGACTATTTATCTCCCACCTGTCCTGGTTCCCAGGGTTACAGTCCTGCAAGAGAAAGAGGTCAACCATGTTTGTCGTAATAAGCAAGTGCTATGTTGTGCTTTGAATGAAGATATGAGAAAGCCCGCCAAGCCCCTGCCTCTGGTGCTTACATTCTACAGAGCAGCAAACAGAAGACAAATGACCTATGGGGCTGTTTCCATAAACCACGGGGTGGGATGAGCTACCTGGAATGACATACAGCATAAGGAAGACAGTCTGCCAGAGGAGGCTGGCCTGGGGAGTGATGAACAAGGACCCAATCATGGGGTCATCTGGGACAAGCATTTTGCACGAGGCCATACACGTCCAGCACCCTGGCTATGTAGATTCAGGGAGAACCAATAGGAGATTCTAGATAAAGAGAGATTTAGAATCTGGGGATGGCTGTGGAATTGCCAGAGAGACTTGTCATTTATCACAGACCAGAACAGCTCTTGGGAGGTTTTAGGCACAATGGCCCACATGGCCATCTCCAGACTCCAGAGAAGAAACAGGTATTCAGTGGTGTGCTCCAGGACACCTGTGAGCCTTACTGTGGAAACATCGGAGCTGGCAGCTTCTGGAGTCCAGACTCACCACTTGGGTAGGTGAGAGTGCAGTGGCTTGGTGGTTTTAGGGGATTATAACCCCACTCAGGTGTTAAAAAGAAGTCAAGGTGCTGGTCCCCGAGGCTCTGAGAGCAGCTGCAGGAACGACTTGGTCACAGTATAGAGACAGCACAGGCTCACTGTCTTGACCATGTTATGTACCCCATCCCTTCACCCTTTCTCCTAAGCCTGGACAGCCATCTGCAGTCAAAGTATCCAGATGTGACCAGTTTTTAGGTTCAAAATGATATTCGCCAAAACATGAGTTAATCCCCCAACTAGAGAAAGACCTGTGCATCCCACTTTGTATTGCATTATAGTTTTTGATGTACTGGGCTTTCCTTTTCCAGAGAATGGAATATTACCAGCTTCATCTTTTGAGAAAATCCTGCTTCCAGCAAATATCCCCCAGGAATAGAGACAAGTAGATTGCATACTGGTACCTCGGTGGTTTTATTCTTTGTATGAACCCGCCCCTCTGCCTCCCGCTGAGTGTGAAGACCCTGTGTGTCACTGCCATAGCAAGGCAGAGCTTCCTAGACAGACAGGTGAGGTTAACAAGTTAATAAAAATCCTACTTATCAGATGTCCAAGTCCATTTCTGTAGAGAGCCACGCCCGAGCTGGTTCTGCCGCCATTCCAAGATGGCGCCGATATCCTGTCACCACCCCCAGGCTGGGACAAGCAAACAAGTTCAGTGTGCATGTGCTTGTTACAAAGCCACGTAAGTCACTGCCCATCCCAGGGCGTAACTTGAGGTAATTGGCAGTCAGCCAATCCTGACGACACACGTCTCACTGAGGTGTATATAAGTGGGATCCATCTTGGGCTCGCGCTCTTCCTCCTCATGATGTAATAAAAGTTTGATGCAGAAGGATTCTGGTGTCCACGTCCGTTCTTGCCAGCGAGGCGGTAGTGTGGACTCTTTCACATTTCCTCTTCCTGGGCTCACGGTTATAACTGTTCTTTATGGAAGTTCCGTATTCCTTTACATCTGACTTCCTCTTTCTCTCTCTTATTTCCCAAAGCGACTCCACAGAGGAAGGGAAGGTCACAGGAGATGGGGCTATTATTCATTTAATATGGGTGTAGTAAAGGTTGGTCTGAAAGAGTACGTTTCAGAAGTCAAGATTTTGAGGCATACGCAGGTGATCCATAGGTAGTCCTGTTTTCAGATCAATGTAACTGAGAAATCTTGACAGCATCCCCAGGTTAGCCCAGCTCTGCTGTCTGTAAGCAGGGAGAGAGAGCAGCACCTAACCTCTAGGAAACGCCAGAATTCACCCTGAAAACTGGAGCAACATCCTGGAAGCCTTTCTTTATGAGGATAAGACTACAATAGTGCATGTGAAAGGTTTTTGAGACAATACAAATCCAAAGACAACAAAGCATGACCCAAATGGATCATGCAGTAATCAACAGCATGCCCTGGAAAGATGGGGAAGGAGGGCTCTCTGACTGTCAGTCTAGCCTGAGAGGACTAAGTGCGGGGTGTAGACTCTGACTGAGCGGGGCATACTGCAGGGTAGGTGCTTGGCTGTGGTGAGTGAGCCTGTGGGGTTCCCCAGAGCAAGTGACCTCCCTGGGGTGAGACACCCAGAGAATTGCCTCCATAGTCAGTCTTCCTTCACAAAGAGTACCCCAAAGCTCACATGGTCTCCTTGCCTTCTTGGGATGATCTTTGACTCCTACAGATAGCTCTGTTAACTCACTCAAATTTCAGACTTTGGTTTTAAAGATGTATAATGAATTCAAATATGATGACAGTTTTATAGTGTGTGTCGGGGGCAGGGTATATAAGTGAGTGTGTGACTATGTGTGGATGTATGGGTAAGTGAGTATATGTGAGTGTATGTGTGTTTGCCTGTGTGTGTTTTTAAGTGTGCCGACGTGGTTAGCTAAGAAGAGGGTACAACTTCTATCTAAAAGTACAAAATAATCAGCAGGGGGAAAAATTACAACTGATACATTTCTAAGAACTGTGTGGTTGTTGATATGCAAAAGCACAACTGTTTTATTTGAAAAATGAACAATTGACAAAATAGGCCAGAAGGAGCATCTAGATAGCAGGAACAATGACACATGAATAGCAGGAACAATGACACATGAATAGCAGGGGATAAATCTGATGGAGTCACTCCCAGGTCTAGCAAGGAGAGCCTTTTCTTCTGCGGAGAGAAGGAACTGCTACTGAGGCAGCTTTCTCTGTGAGTAACTGAGATAACGAGATATCTTACTCTCAGAAGGGGAGCCTTGGCGGTGGAGAGAAATAAATTACCCCAGATAGGGCTGTCTATTCCACGAAGAATTAAGTAAGAGAGCAATGTGATACTTTGGAATTTCTCAGCGTGATACTAAACCACACGTGGGAAAGTGAGTGTCTGCGGGCAGTCAGGAGGATTTTGAAAAGTAAGTCGAACGCAGTAGGATGCTTCCCAGATACCACACCACTGAGTTATCCCAGAAAGAGCCCTTCACGCTGGAACATGTTGTCGGTCGACAGATCGGCGAGCTGCACGCGCAAGCCAGAAACTGGCTGCGGTGCCTGCAGGGGCCCCAGTAGGCTCTGGACAGCAAAGCAGACATGCCAAGGCTGGGAAAGCGAGTTGCTGCTAGCGAGAGGGCCTCCTACCGTGGGACGCCATTGTGCAGAGAGAGCAGCTGGGGACTGGGGGACTATTGGGTAAGCATTTGATGACAAGGATTAAATGTTTGCAAGGGGGAGGGGGCAGGACGTGGGATTTTCCTGAGCTTTGGGGGGAAAATGGCTCCAGTGTTTTGAAAACAAAAAAGAGAAATATCTTGGTATACATGACCCAAATAATTGCAAAAGCAAAAGCAAAAAATAAGAAAAGAAACTGTAAAATTTCAGAATGTAATGTGCATCAATGCATTGTTAGACGAGGGAAATGGCTTTATAAATTAATCAGCAAAATGCATTATGTACATACACTAACATGTGATGAAAGCCATTACAATGTATAATTAATATGTGCCAATAAAGACATTTAAAACTTGTATTATATTATAAATGGTATTAATCAAAGATGCATTAAATTGTAAGAAACAGACTCTTAGGCAAGTTCCTTTTTCCCTTCTTCACAAAGAAAACATTTGATTTCAGAACAATTCGTAGAAAATTAAGGAAGAAATGTCAATAATACACACTCATTTGTGTTTAAAATTCTCCCAGTTCCTGGTAACTTTTTCATCTCACCTGTGTGTCAGGCTTTAGTGACAGTCTTTATCTGTTCATTTGAAGTCCTGTGGTATCTAAGATTGGACACAGCAGACTAGGAGCGATTGTTGCCAGAACCTGCTGTCCCAATAGGCAATAGTGTGTGGCTTGGCTTGCTTATTTAGAGTCATTGTCTGGGTAGCTGCAGTTTGCAGCAGTGGCTGGGGGGTGCTGAGGCTCCCCCGGTCCTCTATGTTTACCTCCAGGTGGCAATGTGCCTGCACGAAAAGAACTGAATTGCGAGGCACTTCTCTTTTACCTTTGAGAATTCTGGTGGCACAAACCATGGGAAGGTTGCAGCGGAGAAGGAAACCTTCATGAGCGCACCTCACTTGACAGCAGCTCTTGGCTTGAGGTACATATGTATTTTCCATGTAGTTACTTACCTCTATATGAGATTCATAGTGGGCACACACACACACACACACACACACACACCACTGACTAAAGGCCACACAATGCGACTCCTATTATCCATTTTTTCTTCACTCTTGAAGTTTAATGGCCTCATCAGGACATGCCCTGGGACCTCTTGGTACGGTCTCCTGATTGTGACCTTTTAGTATGTTCCCCTGAACGCCTGGTCTCACAGGCTTTCCACAGTACTTAGATTATTTGGAATATATGCTTAGCTCTCTGGAACACTTGGGTGTCTGTCCCATTCTCTCTCTTGTGTTTCACTCTGAGCAAATCTCCAAGCCTGCCTTATCATGACCTTGACCGTGTATTTCGGTGGCTTTTCTCCTCTGTGGCTTCTAGCCTGTGTTGTGGAGAATGAGTTAGGGCAACTTCTTTAATCTGAAGTAAGTGTGTGCACAACAAATGCATATGTATCAGGGGCCTAAGGGAAAGCAGATGGTGCATGAGGCAGAGTGTCTTTTCCACGCAGTCCTGCCTGCCACAAACCTGTGGCACCTTAGCAGAATACGAGAGGCCTAATCTTTGAGCCCAGGAAAGTTTTTCTTCACTTTTAAGTCCAGAGTAAAGTGACAGATTAGAAACTAGCGCCAGGTGCCCTTTGAATGAAAACAGTCCAGGCTTCAAGCAGGCTCGGTTGAAAGCACAAGCTTGCACCACCAAGCCTGGTTTAGGTGTCCCTGGAAGCAGAACCTGGGACTTCATGTAACGCCAGGCAGGTACTCTTCCAACAGAGCTACATCTCCAGCCATAGATGCTTGTTTATGAAGAAAGGATGGTCATTGCTGGGACAGCTGGGAAGTGCAAAGCAGAAATAGCCCTGGCTCCCAGCTCCTCAAGACAAACCACATTCTCATAAGCCCTAAATCCAGCCAGGGCTTGCTGTGACCACGACTCTTCCTGCATGGAAGTCAGCACTGGAGAGAAATATATATATATATATATATATATATATATATATATATATATATATATACACACACACACATACACATTTTACAGTTTCCCATATCTTGGTGGTATTTAGTTTGGAGCCATCTTGAAAGGGCCCCTGTTGTTTGAGACTGAGCTACTTTGGGGACTAAAAACAAGAAGCAATTATAAGTCAGGAAGCCTGGGGGCACCCTGTCTCATTGTCCATTGCCTGGGTTGGAGGTGCAGTAAGAGACACTGGAGGAGATGGGGCAGGTGCTAGGGGTGTGCAGGATGAATCGGTTGGTGACCTAGCCTCTAGGTGAGGAGCCGAGGCTATCAGGGAAGGCTGACAGCTCTGAGTTCACAGCTTGTGGACCACCTGGCTTCCAGATCTACTGCCTACCTCTGTGCTTCGCAGCCTGAGGGACCAAAAGCTCTGCGCTCAGGTCAGCCAGCACTTGGTCTCTGCTCCTTCCTCTGATCGAGCCTTCAATGCTGGGCGGGCTCTGAAAGCAAGACCTGAGACCAGCTGGCATGTGCTACATTCCTTCAGTTCTTATCCTCAAATATCGAAAGCTAGCGGTAAAGGTAAGAGCTGGCCTGGCTTTGTCTGTCAGGCACTGTAAAAGTCAACTTTTTGCAAGGAAAAAAAATGCTATGAGCGTTTTAAATCTATAATACAAGGAGACTAAAGCTCCCGAGCTTCACAAGGAACAGTGGCCCCCTATCACCTGGCTTTCCATCCCTTCTTTGGCACAGGACTTCATTCTCAAATTTTTCTTCCTAGGATTGAAAAAAAAAAAAAGCAACAGCTCCTACCTGTATTATCGAAAGCTGGAAAATTAGTCAACAGGAAAATAACGACAAACGATAATGTTCTTAAATAATCATAAGATGAAGAAAGAAAGAAAAAAAAAGACATAAAATGAAACACTGGAAGCAAACAGTTGTCCCAAAGCAGGAAGAACACAGCAGAAACAGCTCTATGTCCTCAGTGTCCCCTGAGTAGTAAGCCACAAGGTCATCTCAGTAGAGGTGAGGACTCTCGGGCACGTTCAGTACTCATGTGTGATAGAAAACAACACTGAGAAAATGAGGAGGGAAAGCAACGTTCTTTTTTTTTTTGAGAGTTTCATACAACACGTTTTAATCCTACCACTCCCCCTCTCATACCCCTCCCACATGCACCCCCAACAACATCCTTAACTTGTTCAAAGATGGGTCAGCCAGAAATGCTGCATTTGCATAGCAAACTACAAGAAGAGCTTACTTGAACAAAGGGCAGAAAGTACTCAGGATTCGATGCTTCTGCACCAGAACCCAGAGACTCTCAAGCAAGGAGGAAAAGACGCCTCTTTCTACCCCCACTCCCCAAACTCAAACTAAATAAATCCTAAGAAGAAAGTGTTTCCAAACATCTTTATGACTACTTCCCAGCAACAATCAATTAAAAAAAATCACTTGTAAAATTGCAGCCAATAACACATCAAGGCTTACTTACAATAATCTGGAAATAAATCTCACAAAATATGACAAGGGCTTTTATTGAGAATTTTTAACTGGATTTTATTTTTAAGCTAAGTAAATGGAAGTGCACTGTGGGTTTACAAGTGGGATGGCCTCATAGAGATATCAAACCACCCGAGGTTGACTTATGAAGTCCATGAAATTCTAGTCAAAGCCCCACAGAGTACTTAATGAGTCTGACTTGCTTTTATCATAAAATCCATATGGAAGCACAAAGGGCCAAGAAGAATGGGGACACGGTCTGAGGAAGGAAGAAGGAGGGAGACTGGCTATGTATACCAGCTTTATAACATTATACTAATTTGAACAGGGTGGTATCTACGCAAAGATGAACACAGACATCCCAGTGAGGCCTTCACAGCTGTCTCATCTGCATTCATCCCACCAGAGTCTCCGAAGCTCACTGGGTGTCAACACCAAGGGGAGATGACTCCATGTTGGCATGGAGGCATTAACTATCTTCTCAGGGAAATGAAGTCAAAGATATTCCTGGCACCCTTCCCAGAATGCATTGCAGTTAGTATACCAAACTAAGTGAGATATACAAGTTCAAGATAGATAGGAAGAATAGAACACTGGCTGAGTTCTTAAAGTTGCACAGATAGATAATCCTTCTGTCCAATCTGTATGACTCCAGAGCCTCTTCTGTCACACCAGTGCTAGCATTTTCTGCACCACTGTATCCCCCCACCCCCGCATTTCCTCGAATTCTGCATTTCACTGCATTTCTGCACCACGCCCCCAGAGTGTGTTCCACAGGAAGCCTCACAGAGAAGCTGTGAATCACAGCAGCATTTTTTTTAAATGAGGGATTAGAACACAGTGAGACGTCCACACACGAGCAGGCGGAGAGACTGTAGCACATTCCTGCTACACATACACTACCACACGCAACCCTCTGAGGGTGTTAGAGCTAACTGCCTGCAGGGAGGGAGTAGAGGTGGAGGCAGAAACTTTCAAGTACCAAGAGACAGATCTCCAGAAAGAACTAATTCCAGAGGAAAATTAGGAAATGTCATTGAATGACAATGATCTAGACGATGTGGCTGGTGTCTGGAACCAGGTTCCTCCTAGGGAGAAATCTGTCTCAGAAATGGATTGGATAACCTCATTTGTTACAGGAGCTTTGGATGTAAAATTTCTCCCAGCTGTTTGGAAAGGTTGCAGAATCTTTAGGAGGAAGTGAACCATGGAGGGGTGGGTCTTCTGTTCTCACTTCCTGTTCACTCTCTGCTTCCTGACTGGAGATACAGTGTGACCAGCCCAGCCTCCACCTCCTGCTCAGGCCTTCCCCGTCTGTTGCCACACCCTCACACCACGATAGACTGTATCCCCTCAAACTGTGAGGGAAAATAAACTCCCTCCCAGGAGTTGCTTCTGTTGGGTATTTTAGCATAGCAATAGAAAAGTGCAAAGACGCCCTCTAAACCCAACCCACATCCAACAATGGACTTTGGAGGGGAAAAAAAAAAAGCATCTTTTGGTATTAAACTATGATTAGCTTAGGTTGTGAAGTCAAATGTTGTATATTCTGCTCTCTCTCTCTCTCTCTCTCTCTCTCTCTCTCTGTGTGTGTGTGTGTGTGTGTGTGTGTGTGTACATGTAGGGGAGTAGTCAAGGTCAACTTTGGATATCATTCTTCAAGATTCTTCCACCTTATTTTTTGAGGCAACATCTCTTACTGAGACCTGGGGCTCTCTTACTGGGCTAGGCTTGCTGACCAGCAAGTTGTAGGGGATCTACCTGTCTCTGGGGCCTCCACAGGATTGTAATTACAAGCACACAGCATCATTCCAAATCTTCTGTGTGAGCTCTGGGGGATCTAATGTAGATCCTTGTTGTTGCATGATAAAGATTTTACTGACTGTCATAATTCTGTTTAGCTGTCAACCTGGCAAATATCTGGAGTGACAGGGGAAGAGGCCTCAATGGAAGTGTCATCCAGATCAGAGTGGCCTGTAGCCATGTGTGTTAAGCAACTAATGATTGATACGAGAGAGTTCTACCCACTAGGAGCAGTTTTATCACTAGACAGACGGTCACAGGCATTCTTCCATGACCTCTGCTCCTGTTCCTGCCTCCAGGTTCCTGCCTTGCCTTTCTTTCATGGTATATTATAATCTGTAAGTCAAATAAGCTCCACCTGCCCAGTTTGCTTTTTGTGAATGTTTTATCACAGCAACAAAAAGCAACTAAATCGCTGACTGGGTCAGCACCCCCTACTTTCAAGATCTCAACGTCTGTGCGGGTCATACTTAACATATATTACCTTGGTAATTAATGTAATTAAAGTAATTATCAAGAAGCCTCATTTTTTTACTAAGAACCAATAAATGCAACTCACAGCACTGAGCAACTTAGGCAAGCCAATGAGTGGAATGTGTGATTAATATAAAAGCACGCCTCATCAGCATGCTCCATCCTCCTCCTGACACAGGCAAAACCGGCAGAGTCCATAAATCTAAAGTCACTTCATCCCAGTGTACTGCTTGGTAGTATTTACACAGAAGGAGAAGGTTATGCATGTTTCTTTCTCTGTGTAGAACAACTTGGAGGAGTAGCCTCTCACCTTCTACTGTGTGGGATATGGGGACTGAACTCAGGTCATCAGGCTTGGCAGAAGGCGCCTTTATCCAATAAATCATGCCAGGTCAAGCCAAAATGCAGGGAGAAAAGCGATGGCTCTGCAAATGGTCTGCTAGATCTGGGGCGCCCTGCCCTTCTCTGGGAATGGGGTAGCTGCTAGTACCTACCTGATACCACTTGCCTAGGCCTGATAGAAAGATGCCCTATGGCACATGTTATCCCTATCGACTCAAATACTAAATATCATTTAGCATTTAGTAGCATTCATTTCTAGAGTCCATTCTTCATGCTACACAGAAGTATAGGACAGAGGGAAAGAAAATGTGACTGTAGGGTATATAGAAGTTTGTGTGTGTGCATGTGTTGTGAATATGTGTGTTTATGCTGGCATGCCCAGGCATGCTTGTGTATGTATGTGTGAGCTGCAATCCCAACAGAGCATGAATCCCCCATGAGCTACTAGAGAGCAGCACCATTTCTCTTTTGAAGATAAAGGCTCTAATTTGACAAGGAGATTATGTGAGATGAAGGAAATGGGGGGTTTCCTGGCTAGAAACCAACCATTGTTAATGGAATCCCTGTCCCATTCCCTGCCGCTGCCACTGCCTAGGAAAACAACAGAGCAGATGAGGAATGGCTGAGGTCTTAGCCTTCCAGGACATTCTTATGGCTTGCAAGGAGTGGGCAGAGTTTGAATTTATAGTTAACAAAGAGTAAAAGTTTATTCAAATACAAAGTTCACTGTGCACAGGTGTCTGTACAAATGTCCAAGGCTAAAACATGAAGTGTTTATGGAAAGAGTCATCACGATGCAAAAATCCCAGCCCCCAGGGGGGGGGGGCAGAACGTTCCTCAGTTCTCAAGTACATTCTTACCAGCCTCCAGTTGACAAGTTCCTGAGTTGACAGAGGATGGTGGTGGGGGAGGGGGAGGGAGGGGAAGGGGAACCACATGATGAATCCCAGGAAATCAGACTCTGAAGACCAGCATCAAGGTGCAGACCTGAGTATATTGCACAGTGCACACGCTTATGTACAGTGTTTGAGCCAATCCCAAGCCCCTATAGCCTTGGTCAGTCATATCTCACTGTACTGTCACCATGCCCCAAAGAAAACCCTGCCTAATGAGGTAACTCAGAAGAAGGTGGGGAGCATCGTCCCCTGCTAGGACATCCCTGTAGATGGGGAAAGCGGCCACCACCCTGGCCTAGGTTCCTTTTTGCTGTCTCACTGGTGTTCCAGGAGCCATCTTAGACCTAATGCTATGTACAGCAGATCAGTAAGGACTGTTCAAGGAGTTGCAGGAGCCGGTGTCACCTTGCTCTTCATCCCACTTTTTCCTACACAATGTTGATTTCCACATCCCCCATACCACTCAGAGACCATCTCAACTCTCCCTAGACCACCCAGCTAACGTGGTGCACCACCTCAGCCATCCACCCTTCGTCTATCCAAACTGTACCAAAACCTCAGTGAAGGAACAAAACCACATACAATGTAAAACAAACAAACAAAACAAAAACATTGGATGATCAGGTGATTTCAGAAGAGAAGAGGTGTCAACAGAATCAAGATGACAGCAGAAGAGACTGAGCCTCAGGGAAGCTAGGGCAGCACTCATCATTCTGCAGAATCCCACAAAAGCTCTACTCTGTGAAGTGGTGATGGGAAGGTAGAAGGGGATTGTGGGAAGACCTGGCAAGGCCTTAGTCAGAGTCCCAACTCCCTTCACCCATTAAGCACAGACCTCTGACCTCCAGGAAGATGGAGATTCTGAGGTCCTGGGTGCCTCAGACATGGAGGAAGTCACAGATGAGAATCGAAATTAAATGGAAATCTTAATACTTAACAGTGGAACCTCCAGTTGTTCCCTAGTGTGGTCTTCAGGCATGTGAACTTCCCCAGAACATACATGTGGGGGGAAGTGGGAGAATGCCTTCTAAACTGCCTTGATGGGCATCAGGGGAGGGGCAGCTTCACCAGCTGTGGTTTTGTTACCTGTGGTGTCCTGGGGAGGGGGTGGTATATGTTACCTGCTCTTCTTTACTTCTCGGGTGCCTCATTTCCACAGTGTCTTTCTCTTCCGTTTTAACAGTCTCCAGAATGCAGAAGCATCCTTTGTTAGTTACCTCCCTGTTCCCAGAAGGAAGACCCACTCAGGCAATCCTGACCTTGGAGATTCTGCAGAGCTCTACCCCCACCAGCATCTACATGTGCCCTCAAACCTGCATCAAGAGTCTCAGCTCTGCTATGCGATCCCACCCATGTTTGATCATTGTTGGGTTCCAGTTAGATCTTCTTTCCTCTACTCTGTTCTCACAGGGCTCCCTGATCTTCTATGGGATTCTAGTCAAATCTGTGATATTAGGACATTTGTATTGCCTCGAACACACATTGCTTTAAAAAAAATGTAGCAAGCAAGAAGAAGCCCTCAGCTTTGCTTGGGCAGGAGACCAGTTCTCAGTGCCTGATGGTGTCACTAGCTCTGTTACCACTGTGCTTCACTGCTGGGCCTCTGTACTCCCAGCAGGCTGCCAAGCTCACCCCAGTCATCGTTATCATCATCCCTGTCGTCACCGTTGTCATCATCATCATCATCATCAGTTTGTATTCAAAAAGCAGGAACTAACTCCTCACAGCCAGGACATGATGCCTCTCAGAAGCCTGGCCTCCCCTTGCCTGTATGCAGGACAACAGATGAGCCCAGCTCTCTGTGGAGTTGAGTCATCCACCTCACGGGTTCTCTGCTCATGGGTCATAAGCCCCCAGCTTTGCTCCAATGCCCCCCCCCCCGCCTCCCCCCAATGTTTTGTTCAGTTCTGGCAGGCACTCAACATAAGTTTACATAATTGTTATGGGTACAAAGTTATTTGGATATGTGCTATTTCCTTCTCCTCCTTTTTCCATATGCATATCTAATCTGTTAAACAAAGCATTGGTTAGCATACTTATCAGATATGTTAAAGTGTCTCTTTTTTTAATTAGGTATTTTCTTTATTTACATTTCAAATGCTATCCCGAAAGTTCCCTATATCCCCCCACCCCCTACCCACCCACTCCCACTTCTTGGCCCTGGCGTTCCCCTGTACTGGGTCATATAAAGTTTGCAAGACCAAGGGGCCTTTCTTCCCAATGATGGCTGACTAGGCCATCTTCTGCTACATATGCATTTAGAGACATGAGCTCTGGGGGTACTGGTTAGTTCATATTGTTGTTCCACCTATAGGGTTGCAGACCCCTTCAGCCCCTTGGGTACTTTCTCTAGCTCCTCCATTGGGGGCCCTGTGTTCCATCCTATAGATGACTGTGAGCATCCACTTCTGTATTTGCCAGGTACTAGCATAGCCTCATGAGAGACAGCTATATGAGGGTCCTTTCAGCAAAATCTTGCTAGCATGCAATAGTGTCTGGGTTTGGTGGCTGATTATGGGATGGATCCCTGGGTGGGGTAGTCTCTGGATGGTCCATTCTTTCGTCTTAGCTCCAAACTTTGTCTCTGTAACTCCTTCCATGGGTATTTTGATCCCTCTTCTAAGGAGGAATGAAGTATCCACACGTTGGTCTTCCTTCTTCTTGATTTTCTTGTGTTTTGCAAATTGTATCTTGGGTATTCTAAGTTTCTGGGCTAATATTCACTTATCTTATGGTTTAGAGGAGCTTGAACTCTGAACCTTCCACCCAAGGGTGTGAAGAAATGAGGTGACCCAGGATGCAGCGTGTACAACTTATTTTTTAAAAGACACTTTAACATAACAAGTCACTTCATACCCCTGGGTGGAAGGTTCAGAGTTCAAGCTCCTCTAAACCATAGGAAATGCTGCTCTCAAGGGGGCAGGGAGTGAAGGCAGGACAGAAGCGTCCCTTGGTTCCTGAGTTGGCCTGGGCATCTGTTGCTCAGGGTATCCCTGGCATCCTTCTGCTGGGGTGACTGAGGACCAACATCCATCCTTAGCCTCCGGGATCGTTCTATCTCAGAGCCCAACCCATGGACATGGTGTCTGTGGATCGACTGATTATGCTCAAAAGAGAAGCCACAGGAGTTATTTAGTTGAACATAGAAACAATTGGTAAATGGGTCTTATTTCCCTACACCCAAGCTAATCCTTTAAGTGGTACAAGTCAGGCACAGCTCTGGAACATGAAAATGTCAAAGTTTACTTGCTAGAAGCTGGTGCTGTGATCCATACTGAAGATGGGCACATCCTGATTTTTAAGGCCCACTCTCTGGTTCTGTGTCTATTCCTACTCCTCCTTCCCCTCAGTCTCTTCCTGGATTGTTCTTTGCCTTTCTCCCCAGCTTCTCCATCTGTTCCCACCCTCTTATGAAGACTGATTTTGAGAGATGGATGGTTAGTGTCTGTCTGTCATCAGTGACTTTGGACGGACCTGGAAGCCGCTCTAGAGCCACAAGGAAGGCTGTGTGGTCTCTGCAGTAACCTTACTAAGGCAAGTACAAAAGCCTCAAAACACTCAGTGGGGGAGGGGTGAAGACATAACAGGTGCACATGCCCATGAAAATCTACCCGGCATCAGTCTGAGAGGCCTGAGAGAGTGAGAACTTTCTGCTCACCATTTCAAAATGATGTACTGTTTCCAACACACTGGCTTCAATTTGTTCTCTGTAAACTTGGTTTTGGCAGTGAAGGTTTGTCTTGCCTTGTAAAGTTTCTGTCTCTATAACCACGAGGAAACTTAGAATAAACAGAACTCGTGCCTTCGCTCCATGCAGAGGAAGATACGGTCCACACAGATGCTCCAACCTAAAGCCCCATCACCCACAGAATCTGCTCAGCTAGATGAACCGATGAAGAAAACCTGAGCGCCGGGCAGCTTGGAGCTCTCAGCACTGGACAGGAAGTTTAGTGACTCTTTTCCCAGGCCACAGCCAGCTGCTCAGAACACATAAATTGACTGGTGGCTTGGGGTTACATAGACGGTCTTGAAAATTGGATTCAGTTTGTGCAATGGACCACATGGCCATTTCGCCGCTCTTGCCCTCTCCACAATACCCCCTTTTCTCCGAATTCTTCACACCACTGGAAATGGGCGGGTGTGAAGGCCAGAGCATGAGTGTGGGCCTCATGCAGCCATGGACTAGGACCAGCTGGCCGATTTTCCAGGGCTGTGATCTGGGCAAGGCACAAACTGGAGACAACGTCTGTCCTGACCCCACAGGGTCATGGGGAAGAGCAGAGTGAGGGCTGCTAGAGATGCAGAGGACACTGAAAGTCCACACATTTTCATTTCTTCCCCCTTTCTACACCACAAATCTGCCAGAAGTCTTAGTTCTGGATCTTGTTCCTGTCTCTGAGCAGGGCAGATCGACATGTGTTCCAAGGACTGGGAGGCCAATTTAGCATATGTATGGGTTACCTGACTTTGTAGACAGAAAGTAACCCCCAGAATTTCATGTGTATGTCCCCAGAAGGAAGTACTCAGGGCACCGCCAACAAGTGGGGAATGCCTTCTAAACTGTGTTTATGGGCATCTGGGGAGGGGTAACCTCAGATGTCCACAGAAGCCTGGTGTGTCAGACCCCCACTAATACTGAACTTGGAGCACCTAGAAGCCCAGGGCATGCTCGTAACCACTGAGCCATCCCTCTGGCCCCTTCTGCCGGCACCTAAAACAGCCATGAATGTTGGTGCCTCCTCCTTTATCTATGTACCCTCTTGGTGTCCTCCTCTATCACTTAGGTTCTAAAGTTACAAGAAGAACACCTAGAATACAAGCCACATGTAACAAATGTCAGCTGAATCAACCACTTAGCAAATCCTGGCGTGTTCCACCCAGTCTCAGAACAGAGCAAGTGCCTTAGGCTACTGAAGGACATGCTGTAGTGTGCAGCCTGTGTTTTGTGACACACAAGTTGGGTCACAAGGCTGAGGTCTAGCCTGGAGTACAGCCCAGGATCCAGACTGTGCTATCTGCTATTGTTGCTTAATGAAAACATGGCTTCCCCAGGACTCCTACTGTTAACCACATCCCTCTGGATGGGTCTTTGCCTTGGAAAAATCCTCTCCAGACAGATTTGATGCAAAGCAACAAGAATTGAGGTCATGACATAGCATCTCTCATACTGGTCTGGCAAACGCATTCTGGTATCCTCCTATGCCCAATGAGTCTAAGTCCCCTCCTGCAATTCTTCACAACCATATATACTCCAGTGACCTCACCCACAGTGTGAGTGGGTGAACATGGGTGTGGGTGAACATGGGATTCCCAGCAGTAGGCAGAAGCCCCAAAAGATGAGACCCTAGAAAATAAGAAGTTCAAAGGCTCTTCTTGCTTTCCTTATCTGGGGTTGGTGAGGTTGACCGCACAGTGAACAGCAAACAGACTCACCTCTGAAACCTGTATCCTATATCCAGATCATGGGCTGTTCTGGGAAAACTAGCCAGGTTTGAAGCCAGTTACAGGTCTGACCCTGTGTCTGTGCCTTGTGCCAAAGGCTGATGAAGCTGCCTGCTATAGACAGCTTGTTGGTCCCACAGTCGAGATGGCCCATGCTTTTCCTCCCTAATGAAAGGGATGTTTTTCACCAGGTGGAGGAGCCATCTGATTCTCAAGGAAAAGCATCGATTTTAAAGCCTGCATCTGGGGATACTGCGACTGAGTCCTGATGGCACCCAGCCAGCACCTGGAGGAAGCAGTTCCTGAATGGTGTTCACAGACCACTGAGGTGATGTCCTCAGCGCTCTGTCCCTGTTCAAACCTTAGGACTGGCACATGGTTCAGGGTGCCTTCCCCAGAGGAGACAGGGTTGCAGTTTACAGGAGACACCAGTGTGGGTTTTATAAGCCCTGGAATCTGTCTGCTGCTCAACTCCTGGGGCAGAACGGAATTGGTTCTGCAGTCGTGTCTACACATTAGTGATGAACGATGAGTGTGAACTGCGTGTGTGCTGTCTGTAATGCTGAGTGGGAGAGGCTGCGTTGCTGTCCCAGATGAGATAGGCTGCCCCAACACAGTCAGTGGCCATAAGAAGGAAGGGGGCAACCTTTGTGTTTCTCTTACAGTTCTCCTCTGTCATTTACAGTATGCTTGTGAGTGTAGTAATAGCCAAGGTACGAGTGGGCAAAGAAAGGGTATCCTGTACTCACAGCTGAATACTCCTCAGCCCTAAGACAGAATGCATCCTCACCTGGAGATAGCTGCCTTAAGCAAAATAAAGACGAGGGTGCACATGCGCACACCACACTGCAGAGTCTCACCTAACACTGCTGGTCTTACAGAAGAGCAGACAGGAGTAGTGGATGTCAGAGGCTGAATGGGACTGGGCAAAGTCGCCCAGAGCATAAAGAGCAAACACAACCGCCAATGCCCTGAGACTGTAGGGCCACCGTACTTTGTAATCATTGATTGTACATTTCAAAGGAATTTCTCCAGGAAAAAAAACATTTTAATGTTCCAGCTAGAGAGTAACAAAAGAAGTTTGATGTGAAGGGTGCGTATAATGGCCGGAACTGTTCATGTCACACTGCTATGTGTATTAGAATGGCACGCCATGTCCCGTTAAAAATCACATACACAAAACTAAAGAAGAAGAAGAAGAAGAAGAAGAAGAAGAAGAAGAAGAAGAAGAAGAAGAAGAAGAAGAAGAAGAAGTTGTTGTTCCCATAAAGACAAGAGATTTGCAGGCAGCATGCCCTTCACCCCAGGTGAGAGAGCTCTGGCATCCTGGCCAATGTGCATGGATCCTTAATCCTGGAAGGCCTTCCTAAGCCCTGCCCTGACCCTTCCCCATGCTGACATCAGCAGGTGTGTTTTCTATTAGTCTCTCTGGATGGTCAGCTTCCCTCTAGATGCAAACACGTCCATCACACATCTCCCAGCTGGCAGCACAGTGGGCTCCTGCAGAAGGAGGGGAAGCAAAGTCCAGCTCTGCCAGGTACCCACCAAAAGGAACCATCTCCACAAGGGGACTCAGCAAGGAAGCCACTCCTGCGAGCTTTCAGCATTCTCACTGCCTCTCCTGGCGTGGGGGCTGCAGGAGAAGCTTGCCCTCTGATTCTCCCTGATCGACTGCCATGAGAAAGCTCATCTCTCCCTGGTCCTGGAAAAGCTTCTCCCCGACTTGTGCCTTGACCGAGGACCCCGGCCTCACACTGATGCAGCATCTACCAAGGATGCTCTATCTTCCTCTGGCATAGGCTCAACCACACACTCTGGGCGGTGCTGCCAAAAGTGACCCTGGGAGGGCTCCTGCTTCCTGGGGAATCTAATGCTCAGTGGTGTAGAATCCTCATTTCCTACCTTCAATTTGTCTGCCAATTCCTTAGCCCCAAGTGTTCACTGACCCAACCTGGTATTCTGCCCCAGAAACCCAAATCCATGTACCACACCAGCCCTCTCCTGACCCACAGTCCCGGGATGTGGTCCTTTCTCTGCCCCACCTGTGTCTGCTGCCAAGAATTCTGCGGCGGCCTCCTCCTCCCCTAACGCCCTCCAGCCCACACAGCTTTGAACTTTTATGGAATTTGCATCTGTGACAAATTACTTGCTCTTTAATTATATTCTGTCACATTATTCCTGTTGAACTTGGCTGAGAGGCACGCTCTCCTCCAAAGCAGACACATCTTTGTTGTGCTTTGCCCAGAGTTGGACAGCTAGACCAAGAACCGCCGTGAGCCCTCGGACTTAGGTCATCTGAGTGCCGCCCAGCTTGTGCATGAGGGTAACTCCTATGTTTTCCCAAGTCAATCTTTTTTTTTCTTCACTTAAATGAATTCATTGTTTAAGGAAATTTTTATCACCTACCGAAATGGAACACTGGTGCTGTTTGCCCTCAGTAGAATCGGGCTATAAAAATAAATTCCATGTAAACAGAGCAACGAAAGCTGTTGAATCCACCTCTGTACATCTGTGCCCTGTATCTGAGCCGCCTGGACTTGGACGCTCCAAGTGTTACGGATATATTCAAGATTGACTAAGAGTAATAGAGAACTCTGGCTCTTTCCAGAAGGGTTGGAAAATAATTTTAAAAAGAGCCCATGCCTCTTCTCTGGGTTAAAATCTGTTAATCAAAAGTCTAGAGATGACCTAAAACCAGCCTTTAGCCTGACATCAGGACCCTCGGTACAGGCCTTTATACCCACTGACCATTCCGTTTCATTTAAATGAATGATTTTCAGGCAACAAGTTCCAAGTGTTGTCTCATGGGAGCCGTACGAAATTCCCCAGGGCAGACCTGATTGTTACTCTGTGCAGTGGTTTGAAAGTGGGATGTGTCCCAACAGGCTCAGGTGCTTGAACACTTGGTCCCCAGCTGGTGGCGCTAGTTTGGCAGAGGGGCTGAAGTGCGTGGGATCTAAATGCCATGCTTACCTCTACTTCTGACTCTTCTTTCTTCGCTCCCTCTGATCCTCTGCCTTATTAAGAAGCCTCAGCCCACAGCCTCTAGCAAGCTTGGATCATTCCTTGCTATGCACATGCACGCACGCACGCACGCACGCACGCACGCACGCACGCACTCACTCACGCACCACGCATCCACGCATCACGGGCATGCACTCACATGCGCCCTTCGCACCATAGTAGACTACTCTCTCAGGAAAAGGAGTGAAAATAAATCCTTCCTCCCTTAAGTTGCTTCTGTCAGGCATTTTAGTCACAAAGATGAGAAAAGAAACTGTTTTACATCCTTTCCAGCCAAGCAAACAAAGCTGCTACGAATAAAGGGCCGGGAAGCAAGCGGGCGGGATCCGGTGAGGAGAAAAACAAGTCTTCAAAGTTCTGAAGAACAGAGAGCCTAATTATGAGACTGTCTCAGGTTAGAAGAACCAAAAAGCTTAACAAAGGGCATCACGGCAGCCTTAGTGACCACAGCATGAGGAGACAGCTGCCACCCTTGCTGGAAAAGGAAGAGACTGAAACCAGAGGAGTCCCGGAATAGAGATTGTCTGCTAAGAAACAGGAAGCAGGGAGGGTCTCAGTGGGAGGAGCTACCCCATGGAAGAAAAGAGACGCCATTGCTCTGGATCACCTACCCCACAGACTGGGCTTCACATCTCTCTCAGCAGCAGAGGCCAAAACCATCATATCTGTGGGCTCAGAGCCTGCAGGGGCCAGAGCTTCTGAGATGCAGAGAAACGTGGGAGAGAAGGAAGAGGGATGCCCCAGGCCACCAGGCACAGCTCCTCCTGGTGGTCCGACTCCGGGGTCTTCTTGCCACACGGCATAGCTGTGGTTGATTTTTCTGTATTTTACAGGAAAACGGAATTGGGGCATTTTTGGTCCATTCCAAAAATGGCTGGCTCTTTCTGCTTCCCAGCTACCTGGATGTACTGAAGGTGATCTTGCCGCCTCTTAGATTGTCATTAGAAATTGAGGCAAAATGCTCCAGGGTGGGAAGATAAAGGGGTAGCACGTTTCTCTTTTTTATGGGTTGAGAACAGGTCATAAGTCTGCGGCCTGGGAACAAGGCTCTATACTCCATTCCTGTTTGCATTCCTAGGAAAGGGCCAGGACTCCTACTGGGTGGTGGGTACGTTTAAGAGACTGGGGTCTCAGAATTGGACCCTCCTTCTTGGCTAAAGCTTTCAGCTCCATGGGAGCTCAAGGCAGAGAGCCACGGGACCACACACAGATGGATTGGATATCACAGGCTGTTTTCTCGATGGGGGTGGGTGATGTGTAAGCCCAGGAGCATGGGGCGGGTGATAAGAACAGAGCTCAATTCTCTGCAGTGTGGTGGGGAAACCAGTGTAGGGAGGTTCAGATGTATTTGAAGGAAATGAAAACAGGCTGTTTCTGTTGTGGTCTGAAGTCTGGAGCCATCAGGTGATAAAGGATACCAGGCAGTCGTAAGATGGGTTCCCCATTCCAGCCAACCCAGGGCCTTGGGTAAGTCTCATGGCAATAGTTTGAAGGGTGAATTAATGTTCACGGAATTCTCTGAGACCTGGAACCTGGGCTGGCTGGCTGGCTGCAGATACAGTGGATGTCTGGGAAGGAGCCCATCCTGTGTGACCCTGTGGTGAGGGGCAGCAGTTGAGGCTGTTAGAGCAGGCGTGGCAGAGCATAGGGCCAGTCTGGTTCAAGCGTTTCCCTAGAAGTGGGGGCCAGGTCAAACCCTCCTTATCCCCCCACCCCCCAGCAAGGGAACAAGGAGGCAGGTCTGCTGCCTTCCCTGCCTAGGAGAGAGAACACACATCAATGGCTCTAGCTAAAAAGCCAATGTGGAGAGGAGGACTGGAAAGATGGCTCTTGCGGAGGGCCCAAGTTTGTTTTTCAGCACCCACGTGGGGAGGCCCACAGCCACCTCTGAGTCCAGCTTTGGGAGATCCAGCACCCTCTTCTGTCTTCCAGGAACACTGCACTCGTATATACATACCCTGGCACACATACATGTAATTAAAAGTGAAATACATCTTTTAAATATCCCCAAAGGGACTCTCTTTTCTTCCACTCATTTTTCTTCATAGGCGTTTTTAGGTGGAAGGCAGGTCTGGAGATTCTTGTACTCAGCTGTAATAGATTTCCTCGGGTCAAGGATGCATACGTTCCTTAGATTCAAAATCTAACCTCTACTATTTCCAAAGAAAAAGACACCAGAAAAGAGTAGGATCCTCTGAGAATTTGAAATCTATCACTTGTCTGTATGCCCTTCCAGACGAAGGACTATTTTTCACTATATCTTTCTGTGTCTTCTGGAGAGGGGTCAGCCACGCATGAGGTGGTCAGTACAGAGTCCCCAAGGGCTTCCAAAGTGATTCTAGACCCTGAGGACGCTGGTCCCATCACTGTAATTGCTGTCAGTTCCCTGATATGTTTGCCACTGTGAGCACACCTAGCCCCAGCTGCCCTACCGGCATTGCCCAGCCCTGGGTCTCTCCACCTTGGAGAAAAAGATGGGGCTTAGGGTGTGATCCTCAGGCTGTGGCCAATGACCCTCTCAGAGGGAAAAAGTGTTAGAGTCTGAAGAAACCACCAGTGCTTAGACTTACATGGCCCATTAGATATGGCATCCCTCCTGTAAGCCACTGGGGGATTTCCTGGAAACATCCAGTTCTTGGGAACTCTGGCAAGTTTATTGTGTTTGCAAAGCTGATATAAATGAATGGGTAGCAATCTCAGGCCTCTGCAGAAAAACGGTTTGGGAACGTTTGTGGGGAGGGCAGATGACGTTCATGATAGTAAAGAAGCCTCTGGAATTTTTCTGTTGATCTTCATCCCAGCGAAGACCCTCGAACAGAATGTGTGCTTTGCACTTTAAAACCCAATTGGTTTGTGTGTCTGGAGAGAGGAAAGGCAGCTTTCAGGGAAGGAATAATTCCCACTGTCTCTCAGGCCTAAGGGACAAAGGAAGGCCATTTGCAATTTGAACAGAAGCTCTGAAAGGATGCCTTTTAGATGCTGCGATTTGAGGGGCTCCTACACTCTCAGGCTGCCCCTCCATTTGCATTTTAACTGGCTTTTTTTTTTCAAGGCCATTGTGGACAGGAAAGCCTCTGCCCTTGTACACAGTGCTGTGCAGCTGGCCTCCTGGTCCCATTGTGGGCAGGTGCTCCTGGGGGGGACATCAGTCCTCTGCGTCCTCTCAGGGCTCTCCTTTCAGCTGTTCTTGGTGTGTCCGCATCCTCCTCTCCTTTGAAAGAACTGTGCACGTTAGTTAGATCATGAAATAGGAAGCAGAACGCCCCACCATTCCCTGACTTACTGAAGATTTGTGTGGAAGTGAAATCAGGCATATCCGTTTTGCAGGCATCTCCTATAAAGAGCAAACTAAGGCCTAAGAAAGCTTTGACCGACCCTGTAGGTCAAGCCCTGCAGACACCACTTAGTGAGGCATTCCTGGTCCGAGGAGGGAGTCTCTGCAACAGTCCCTGTGATGCTGAATCAGGGGCCTGCCCACACCACTCTGTTCGCACAGAGCTGGAGGAAGAAGGCTCAGCAGCATGCAGGCTCTTACCACACAGGGATCCCACCTCACCGACAGAAGGCGTGCTAAGAGACAATCTACACATGTGAGGAGACATGATGAGTGTGAGCCACAGTGGAGTGCAGCCTTCAATCCCAGTGCTGGGGGAACAGCCAGGAGCAGAAGGATTTCCGGGGCTCACTGACCAGCCTGACCGAGTCAGCAAGCTCCAGCCCAATGAGAGACCCTGTCTCCAAACCCAAAGTTTATGGCACCTAAGCAAAGACTCTGAAGGTTGACCTCTGGCCTTGATACCCTGCACACACTCAACCTGAGCGTACACAAACACACAAATTATCACATATACACATATTCACATGTATCCACATGCATGCACACATATGTATAGGCACATGCATACACACATATAATATGCACACACATATACACAAATACACATATACATAGACACATAGATGCATTTGCACATAGATACAAAGTCACATGTATAATATATAAATATATGCACAAAGGATAACATACATATAAATATATAGACACACATACCCATATACTTGTGTATACACACATACATATAGAGACATGTACAAACTTAGGCACACACATATACATGCATAGACATGGATAGACACATTATGTACACACATGCATCAACACATTTGAACACATACATAGACTCATACACAGACATGTAGATACACACACACCAGCAACCCCCACACCCCCCACACAGAAGTCATAGCTAGAGCTTAGAAAAGAGGCAGGAAGAGACTGCATGTCCTTTCAGTACCGTACCACCCTGAAACTGTCAAACAATCTGACAAGGCCATCTAAGGCCCATGCGAAGTGCTAAGAGAATTTTTAAAACTTGATTTAATAGAGGCAATGTGGGGTCAGACCATGTAGATGAGTGATAAGTCGAAAAGCATTTCTGTCCAGTAGAAATGCTAATCAAGCACACATGTTACTAATTAACTGATTAGCTTTTGGTCCCAGGCCGTTGCTAACTTTGTTTCTGGCTGTCTGAGCCCGGCATTCTTTCCCCCACTGATCACACACTCCCCTCTTGTTTGAACTGACCTCCATTCTAGCTTTCTGCGAACAGGCTGAGCACATCTTCTGAACACACACACACACACTGTATATTTATGAGTTCTGCTTTATAAAGCCTAGAAAATTCTACTCTGAAAGCCGTCTGGTAACAGTTTTAGAAAATAGTGATTGTCTGTGGGCAAGATTTACAGCTACAGAGAAAGGCCCCTCGTATATATGCCAAGTGTCCTGTGATGTGGAAAACAAGGGGCGAGGGCCATGGTATAACACCAGACCCCAGGATTTTGCAGCATTAGTGGTGATTGGCCAGCTATCCCCTCCTGGTGGAGCCTTCACAGCATGAATTCTATGTACCATACGCCAAAGCACTTTACAGACAGCATTTCCATTCCTTCAACAGTGCTGAGGTCATAGCTGGTCCTCTCATCCTTCACAGGGTCATGCATCCAGACCCCTGAGTTGTGTTCTTCTAGAAGCAAGATCAGACAATGAGAAGAGAGACCGCTCCCTTAGTGACCCACTGCAGACACTGTCTGTATATAACACAATCGGCTTGGGGGGGGGGGGGTTGGCTTTTCTTCTTCCTGGAAAACGCAACTGGTTTGTAGTGGCAATCCTGAGCAGAGACTTCTGGGAAATACTTGCTCTAAAAAGCCAACTCTCTCAAGGCACTGAGGGCCTCAAGAACCTTCCAGGCTCCTTGGTTCGTCTGTCATACTGTGTTACTTATAGGGCCAAGGAAAGTCAAGGTGTTCATGGGTCAAGCTGAGCCTCCTAAATGCAAACTTCCTAAAGTTCCCCTGGAGATATATGGAATGTGCTCTGTACAAAGTATTAGCTACTTCCCAGCTCATGGGTCTTGTGCTAATAAAGGCTATCTTGCCCTCTTCACTACTTTAGAAGAAAGGGAGGGGGCAGGACCTACCACTTCCCTGAAGATGGATGGTGACTCCAGCCAGCCTATGTGTCAAGAGAGCCATTGCATAGTGAATTGCCAGTTTGAGTGGCCAGCCTTTCCCAAACATGTCAAACCCACGTGCCCCATAACAGGAAGTATCTGACTATCAAGAAACATCTTCAGATGAAGGAATTATGAATTTGGAAATTCTAGCTTAAATAGAGCATGTGCTCAGAGAAACGGATTGATGACTGATCAGTGCTACTTCATGGATTTATTATTAGATATGGAAGCTAAGGTGGGGAGGAGAGTCAGGGTGAGAACAGAGAACCAGACACCACTCTGGGGTGGAAGGCTGCACAGGGACACAGTGTGCTTGCTTTGTCAGGAGTTGGGTAGAAGAGAGGCAGCCTTAGGCAGGACGATGAAGGCAGAAAGGAAAGATACAAAGAATGAACTTTTTTTTTTAAATCAAACATCTCATGTACTTTTAGTTTAACATGAAGTTTTGTTATTTCTAGTTTTGTATGTTTACATCCCTATCTATTACACACATATTCACACACATGAATGCACATATCTATATATACATCCAAGTTGCTTCTACAGTATTTGATGGCTTCTCTCTCTCTCTCTCTCTCTCTCTCTCTCTCACACACACACACACACACACACACACACACACACTGACCCACACAAATACACACAGAGCCTACATAGCTTTGCAATGGTGCTTATGAAAGAGGCACTGAAGTCAATGCTCTTCAGACCACCCCATCCTTCAAAAATATCATACACTCTAACTATCACTCCTGTCTTGGACATTCAGCCCACTGCAGGTACTGAAATGAAGATAAATCCACAAGTTGAATCCCAAAACCTAAGTCTCCATCCAGGAGACTGGCCACAGCTTAGGACAGTTAATCAAGGAATACTTTCTTGGGTAGATCTAGAAAAATGGAATCCATTAAGTCAGGTGCAGCAAAGGATGGAAAAGGCATCTCTAAAGCCAAGTTAAATAGAATTTCCTCTCTCCGCACGAAAGCATCTTTATCTTTCTCCCTTTAAGGATCTCAGGGATGTTAAACAAACCCCCTCCCAGATGGCCTTGACCTTGTTTATAACTACATAAAGAGCATTTTATAAGACCATGAATCTTGTTAAGTGTGCCTAGTCAGACCTTCTGCAAATTTGGCCTTGAAGAACTTTATGAAGAGGTTGGAGAGATGGCTTGCTGATTAAGAGCACATATTGATCTTGCAGAAGACCTGAGTTCAGTTTCCTGCACTCATTGTGGCTGACAAGTGCCTTCGACTTCAGATTCAGGGGGACCTGGCACTGAGGCAGCTACTGGCCTCATTGGGCATTGCAGTCACGTGCACAGACACACATCATTTATTACAATTGGAAAGGAAATCTTTAAAAAATCTTTTTTTTTTTAAGCAGTGAAGAAAAGCAGCATAGAAACCTCATAGAAACTTCTGGAGTGTCTTTCCTCAGGTGTATCTGATTTGAGGTTGGGGAACAAGAAGGAAGATGCTGACCAAATATTTTTCTCAGAAGCACTGGAAATGGACTCCTTCCTGGCTCAAGGCTAGCTTCTGAGGGGCCTGGCTCTGCTCCTTCCTGTGTTTTCCTATCTCCTTCTCCAGAGAACCCCACACCCCTGGATTATGCCCCTTGCTAGGTCTCCATGGCTATTCATTCTCACACACTTTCCTTGACAAAAGGTAAATTTCCCAAAATATGAGCAGGAGTGTTGCTCTCCTTGGTCCTGCCAGTGGCCATGGGGACAGGATGGACTGTTAGCCACCTTCAAAGCAACTGACATTGTCTTATTTGCCAGGGAACTGGGAAGGAAGGTGGAAGAGACTTTCAATTCTGAGAAAGGGATGTCCTGGCCAGTTTTGATGCCAACTTGACATAGGATTGAATCATGTGAGTAGAGAAAACCACAACTAAGAAACTGCCTGCATGAGATGGGCTGTAGGTAATCTTGTAGGGCCTTCTCTCTCTCTTTTTTTCTTTTGGTTTTTCGAGACAGAGTTTCTCTGTGTAGCTCTGGCTGTCCTGGAACTCACTCTGTAGACCAGGCTGGCCTTGAACTCAGAAATCTGCCTGTCTCTGCCTCCCAAGTGCTGGGATTAAAGGCATGTGCCACCACGCCCGGCCCAGGGCCTTCTCTTAATTAGTGATTGAGATGGGAAGGCCCAGTCCACGGTGGGTGGAATCACCCATGGGCTGGGTGCTGCAGGAAAGCAAGTTGAGTGAACAATAAGGAGCAAGCTACTAAGCCCCCTCCTGTGGTCTCTGCTTCATCTCATGCCTGCAGGTTCCCACCCAGTTTAAATTCCTGCCTTGGCTTCCCTCCGTGTGATTGGGAAGCCTTTCCTTCCCAGTTTGCTTTTGGCCACGGCATTTTGCTGCAGCAATAGTGACCTTAACTAAGACAAGAAGATAACCATGAGAGGTGAGATAGGTGGGAGGCTAGGTTCTTCCCAGGAGTCTACTCATTGGACTGTGTGCAGGAGACCGCATAGGAGCAGGAAAAGGTTAAAGGTTTCTAGGGCCTCTGTGCCTGCCCGCTTAGGTAAGCCAGCACAGTGGAGGAGTGACAGGCAGTGGGTCAGAGCTTGAAACAATAGTAAAGGTTTAATAGAGTTGCTCTAGCCCTTTCAGGATATGGGAAGGAACAGGCAAAGGCCACTCTGAAGGATGTGTAGGTGACTCTGGAGCACCAGCCAGGCCTGGAAACCTCCCAGTGCTATTTAGGAGGAGTAACTACTGTGTTAGCTGGGAAGGAGTAACAGGAAGAGAAAGACAGGAGTGCTTAAGGATCAGAGATAGAATATGAGTTTTATGATTACCTGAGATCCAGACAGAAGAATGATGGCCAGAGAGAGGGAGCATGCAAGTTGGGAAAGACAGAAGACCTGATCTCTTATAGCTTTTGCCTTGTCTCAGAAACATGGAAAGAGAATGAGAGGCAGAGAGAGCTAGAGTGAAAGTGGCTGTGGTCACAGCCTAAGGACAAGATCAAGATACAGCCCTGACACAGAATGCTTAAAGAAAGAAGGTAGACAGATGTGTTGCTGGGTTGAGAATTGTGACACCTGCAATCATCAGGTCAAACCCAGCAGACAGCAAGGTTGTCCCAAACAAAGATGAGTGTTGGAGTGAAGGAAGAGACAACCACCCTGAACGGACAATTTCTGTAATCGTGGATGTGGGTTCCCTGGCTCAACAACTGCACCCGTTACTTGTCCAATTACTGTGGCCAAATGCTCAAGCAGAAGTGAGGGAGTGAGGAGTGGCTGACTGTGGCTTAAGGTTCAAAGGATACAGTCAGGTGTGTGTGCGGGATAGCCGCAGGAGTGGCTGGCCACGTTGTATGCACAGTCGGGGAGTGGGTAGAGGTGAATGCTGATTCATTTTTCAGCTGGATTTATCTCTTTCATCTTCAGCTTGGGATTCCAGCCATGAGAGATGGAGCCTGCCACACTTAAGATGGGTCTTCCCACCTGTTAACTCCATCTAGAAATTCTCACACTTCAGAAGTGTCTGGAAATTTGTCTCCTGGGTGATTCCAGGTCCTAATAAGCTGACAATGAATATTAACTACCACAGTGACTGGGAGCAGGACGTGCAGAACCCAGGAAGCAATAGGCCAAAATCCTCATCACTCAATGTTCATGGGGCCACCTCTGAAATCCAGGGGGAGAAATGGGTCAGCAGTGAGCAAAGGCAGAGGGGACTTTGGAGTAGCAGCTGCCCTGTGAGCGCAGGGGTCTGAGCTCCTGGACCACTAACATGTGAAGAGAAGGATAAGGGGTGGAGCTTGCAGCCATGACGCCAGTAGTCCTGCGGCATGTGAAGTGGGGCTTTCACCCCTGTGAGACTCATGGAGCCATGAGTAATGGAAAGTGTGTCTCAGCTGTCAAAATAAATGAATAAAATGTATTTTATGGGGTGTTATTTTTAGTTTTATATGGCCAGATGTTTCAGCCGTACACTGCCTTGTGTGCCTATATTTCCTAGACGAGTCACCGGCTCTATTTTTCTTACTGAAATATCAAGTCTGTCGTCCTTCTGTTATCCAGACACTGTCTTCCTACCTGGAAGGAAGGGGAGACATTCAACGATACAGGTATCCCAACGCCCCTGGTCTTTACCCACGGGGTCTTGCTCAGAATCTGCGTTTCAGTTAAGCAGAGCTTTAATGAAGTTCTGTTGTTTGGTTTGCTAATCCAGAACAGCACAGTCATGTCTGCTGCTAAACTCTGTAGGGAAGACGGGGAACCATTAATCAGAAGGATCAAGTCACAAAGGGCCAAGGAAGGAAACTCGAGAGGCTGCCATGTTACAGGCTCACCAGAAACAGCTGAGAAAGACACAGGATCGCTAGGGAATGAGGCAGTCAGGGATCTGCAGCCATTATTCCATTACAGCCTTGTAGAACACTAGAGCTCCGCTACAGTAAAACAGTCCATCATTTCCTTGGAACTGAGGGCCTCTGAGGTATGGTCCCTTGAGCCGTCACTCCTCTCCCTCTCCTCGGACAATCAGCTTCCTCCATACCCTTGGGTCCCTTCTACTATGTGCAGAGTTAGAGCATTCCTTTATAGCTGCCACCTTGCAATCTTCCCTCCCAGCTCAACTGTAAACCCCAAGAATCTTTTCTCGGGGGGGGGGGGGGGGAGGGAGGGAGAGAGAGAGAGAGAGAGAGAGAGAGAGAGAGAGAGAGAGAGAGAGAGACTGAGAATTGGTATACGAGGAGATTTCAAGTCCAAGTAGCTCTCCAAGTGGCCATTTTCTGGTCAATAAATATTTGTTGGGTGAATTAATGATCTGGTTAGAAATGGGCTACAAAACCAGCCCAGCTCCTAGCCCTTCCCTGTACCAACTGTCCCCTGGCAGCCACTGTGTTTAATATCTATCAGATACTTGAGGACATCTGGGGTGGGGGAATGGATTTCTAGTCTAGGCATAAGTAGACTCTTGGGATGAGGTTAGGGGCTCTGCAACCTTGCCACACGCATGCAGACAGATCTAGGTGGCCCTCTCATTTCCTCATTCTTTGGTCTTTCCATTGGGATCCTTTCCTTACCTGCACTTACTAAGACTCTCTCTGGTGGAGATCAATGGCTCTCTAAACAGCTGCTGAACTGGGTCGCTCACACACAGAGAGAATGCCCTGGTGAGTCCCCTATGTGGTCCTCTTCAGTTGTTTTTCAGATTCTGGCTTTAAGGGAAGACACACAAAATCAGCCAGGTTTGGAGGCACATGCCTGAAATAGAGGCAAGAGGATCAGAAGTTCAAGGCCATCCTCAGCTACATAGCAAGTTCAAGACTAGGTCAAGCTTGTCAAAAACCAAGCAAACACACACATGTATGGAAGTTACTAAGTAAGTGTTTGCATGGCCTTTGACTGTGGCCCCTGCCTGGCAGATCTGAGAGGAATGGACAGATTATCCTGTGGTTTGTGAGTACTCTCTTCTCAGCCTCATTTTGGATGGCCATCTTTCCTCCTCAGTCAGAGCCATACATGTGACTGGTGGGACAGATGGGTCTATGGGGCGTGATGCTGTGTGGAAGTAGCTTACAGTCTTGGTGGAAGAGATGAAGAGGAGGCATCTGGAATTGTGATGAGTGATGGAAAGACTTTCACTTGTCTTCCAATCATTCACTGGTGGCACAAACCTTAGCTTGGTATCTGCCATGTGCAAGCTTCATGCTGAACAAAAAGACACCGAGGTGGACATTCTAGCCTGGAGTCTGGGGAGCCCCACAGTCTAAACATGCAGAAGGTCAGGCATGTGCATGGGCAGTGAGCCTGCAGTCTTTTTGTTTTTTCCTGCATGGGTCACCCCATGCTTTTCTGAGTCAGGGGGACCAGAGAGAAGGAAGACGAGAACAAGATGGCAGGATTGTGTAAGTTAGACATGCTGTAATGGTAGTGACTCTCTGCACCAGCCTGTGCTAGGCTTTCAGAGTGCCACAGATAGTCCCCGACTGCTAAGGGTTCATTGTGGTGAGTAGAGTCATCTGCATACACACAGCTTTGTAGCTGAGGGTGACTTGATCTAGCTTGGAGCCAGTCATCACAGAGCCACCTGCACGTAAGGAATACTGAGAATGCCATGAAGGCTGTGGTAGTGCCTGAAAGAAGATCTAATAAATCATCTGGGAAATGATCTGGAGGCTGGCTAGCACTGAAGAGAAGACCTCCTTGACTTGAGATCTTGTGAGGATGAGGAAGGTTCTGTTTCTATTGATGCATGTTTGGAAGCAGTGGTCCGAGTGTCCATGCCCAACAAGGCAGCCAGGATTCACAGACTCCATGACTGTGGAGAGTTCACTAAAGTCATAAACTCAAGGATATTCTCAATCATCACCACCCCACATAATCTCCAAATCCTAGTGTGCCCTTAAGTAGACAGCACCAGGGATGGGGGCTTTTTCACTCCCTAGGACTCTGCTCGTCTGCTTCCAGCTTCTCTAAGTCCTGACTATCCAGTGATTGGACTCAGGGAAGTGAGGGAGGTATCCAGGCTGGACATGGCTCCTTCTCTCTATGGCTTTTGTGGAAATGATCCTTTGAAGGTGAGAGCCAAGGTGTAGTTTGCCTTGGCTGTCCCTCTAAAGCTGTATGAGACAGAAGCAAGACTTCACTGGGAAGTCATTGGAACAGCTCCACCAACAGCTATCAGAACAGGTCGTGGTTGTGCCCACCCAAGGGTGGCATTATCACCCAGCACTGGTGGTTCGCCCTCTTCCTGGGATGGGTTCTTTTATTGCTGGTTGGAACTGTTCCTAGCAGGACCCTCCTTGCATTCTTCTGATGATTGGTGCACCTATCATCTGAATCGTCATCCCTAAACAAATCCCAATCAAAAGTATCAGTTTTCAACATTTAATGCAATGTATTTTGGAGCTGAGATTGACCATTTAAGGATCTGGGCTAGCTACCTGCCTAGGCGGTTTTGTACCAGGGTTGTCATTGCTGTTTCTAAGGCAGATTTATAGACAGCAAAACACAGCAAGGAGTGCTTCCGTTCAAAGGACAAGTGGTCTCCCGTAATTGTGCTTTCATCGTCCAATCTGTCATTTAGTCGAGCTTCGTTTCCTTTGAGGATCATCATCTCAGATCATTCTCCAACCAATTCCCTTTTCAGTCTTGTGCTTCAGTTTCACCTGTCATCCCATGTGTGTCTCCTATCATGCCAATTACACAGGGCAACACAGCAGGTGTTTGTGCCACCAGTGAATGATTGGAAGACAAGTGAAAGTCTTTCCATCACTCATCACAGTCTCAGATGCCTCCTCTCCATCTCTTCCACCAAGACTGTAAGCTACTTCCACGCAGCATCACACCCCATAGATCATCTGTCCCACCAGTCACGTGTATGGCTCTGACTGAGGAGGAAAGATGGCCATCCAAAATGAGGCTGAGAAGAGAGTACTCACGAACCACAGGATAACCTGTCCATTCCTCTCAGATCTGCCAGGCAGGGGCCACAGTCAAAGACCATGCAAACACTTACTGAGGTGCATGTAGTATGTTCAACTGTGTTCTTGGTGTACTGGTGTGTATGGCAGATAGATACTTGATGAGCCCGATCCATCTTGTACGTGTGTCTTGCTTCAGCCTTGGCTTCAGACAATTCTCAGGTGAAGTTTTGATTTCCTTTTATCATAAAATGACATTAGAGCCAGGCTCTTACTCCTGGAAGAGCTTGTAACCATCATAATTCCACAGAGGGAGTTCAGAACTACACATGCACGGGGCTGTTGCATAGCCACACATCAGTTCTCATTCCCGGTTGTATGTGTCTGTCTCCACAGCTTACATCTAGGTTCATAGTGCCATTCCCAGCTCTGACCCTTTGTCGGGGGGTCATCCACACATCGTGCTCATTTCTATGTTTCCCCTCCAACAGTGGGTTGGAGGCTCCCCATAATTTACCATTCACCAGCTTGATTCCTGAATATTCGTATCTGTGTGTTGTAGCTTGAAAGTTCCCCTCAGTGTTGCAAACATGGTCACATGTAGTGGCATTGGGACAAAATCAGGAACAGATGAGGTCTTGACTATGGGCCCAATGATGGTACTAGTGGCTTTGTAAGAAGAGAGACCTGCTGGTCCCCTGGCTATGTCTCACCTGTGATGTTTCCTCTAAGCTGTGGTGAGGCACAGTGTGCAGCCCCTGCATAGGATGAGCACTGAGCTCCCATGAGCTCTTGGAACTTCCCAGCTTCCAGCATCATGAACTAGACAAGCCACTGATCCTTAAAATCATTACATTGGTGGCCTTTGCTGGGACATCAGATGGAAATCCAGGTCACCTGAGGCAATGTCACCCGCCAGATCACAGTGCACATCACTTCTGCCTTCTGTCCTTCAGACATGGTGTTCATAGTTTCTGTGTGGCTGTGTGTGTTGGTTGCAGTCTGCATTGTGTACTAGGGTGCCCTGGTCAGTCTTGTTGAAGGCTGATTTGGGGGAATTTTGTTTTGGGGAGTTTTTTTGTTCCTGTGTTTTCTCCTCCTCCTCCTCTTTCTCCTCTTCCTCCTCCTCCTCCTCTTCTTCCTCCTTCCCCTCCTCCTTCCCCTCCCTACCCCCATCTCCATCCCCATCCCCATCTCCTTTTCCTCTTCTTCCTCCTCCTTCTTCTTCGAAGGCTGGATACAGGAATATGAGAACATGACAACTTCAGACAAGGAGCGGGGATCCATGTCAGGCTTTGAAGGTAACTGTGAAAATGAGAATATCCCAACATTGCAGTTACCTTGTAGAGTTATCTCCGTTCACCCGCTACCCAACCCTCATTCTACTGCATAGGAATCTTTTAGCATAACATCACCATGTCCCAACCAGCCCCAGCCGTGCTTATAGACAAATGTGCCTCATTATTCATGCAGATGACATCCTTCCATGTGGGTGAATCATGGCGTCTAATCATCACAGGCGCCGATAATAAACAGTCGGCTGGGCTATTTCAAACAGTCACATTGTCCCTGGCCGAAGCCATCTGCTCAGCACCAGGAACAGCTGAACTGAGTATAGCCACAGGGGCAATGTGTGATTCTTGCTCTTTTGTAGATTTGTTTGGGAAGAACTTTCTAGTGATTAATTAGCCACTTCCTCACGGATTTACCACATGCGGAACAGTTAGCACGTGGTCTATGGGTGGCTTGGCAAATCTCCCTCAATCCATCCCAGAAGGCCACCAGTAACGCAGACTGGAGGGTCTGGGGCAAGGCCAGGTGGACAGCTCTGAAGAACGCCTTGCTGTGCTGTTAAAGGAACATGCTCAGGATATGGTGAGCCCACACAAGTATGGGCAGGATTCCCTCCCCACGCTGCTCTTTCAGATGGTGCTTACAGCACACATGTCCTCTCCCTCCCACTTGTGAGGGAAGGTATAGTGGTTTAAATAGAATAGCTCCCATAGGTCCAAATGTTTGAATGTTTAGTCTCCAGTTAGGGGAACTATTTGGGAGGGATTAAGAGGCATGGCCTTGTTAGAGGAGGTGTGGCCTTGTTGGAGGAGGTGTGGCCTTGTTAGAGGAAGTGTGTCCTTGCTGGAGGAGATGTAACTTTGTTGGAGGAGTTGTGTCACTGAGAGTGGGCTTTGAGGTTTCAAAAGCCCATGCCAGGGCCAGTCTTTTTCTTTGACTATGGATCAGAATGTAAGACTCTCAGCTATTGCTCCAGTGCCATTTCTGTCTGCTTCACACCATAATGATCACAGACTAAGCCTCAAAAACTATATAACCAAGCCTCCAACTAAATGCTTTCTCTTATAAGAATTGCCTTGGCCACGGAGTCTTTTCATAGCAATAGAATAGTAACTGAGACAGAAATTGGTGCCAGGAGTGGGGTATTGCTGTGAAAGGCTTGGCCATTCTGCTTCTTAGAAGAATATGGAAGGCTTTGGGACTCTGTATTAGAAAGCACGTGAGTGCTTTAAGCAGGGCTTGGTGGGCCACACTAACAGAAGCATGAAAGACGGTAGTGCTGAGTGTGATTTGTACTGTAGAGTCCTATGGCTCTTAAGAGGTTCAAAAGGGAAAAATATTAGCTGCTGGCATAGAGAACATTCGCGTGATATTTTGGCAAAGTATGTGGCTGCTTGTCTAAAGACTCCCTGAGGCTAAATTGAAGAGTTTTGGACTGGCATCATTGACAGGGGATTTGAAGTCACTAATATTGACTGTGTCACTAGGGAAATACAAAATGTACATCTTCAGGAGAAAGAGAGCACCAGGAAATGTAATAATGGGACTAAGTCATGTGCTCAAGGAGATTAAAACATTTTAGAGAAAAATCTGATTTAAAATGAAATGCAGAACAACGGCGGTGCCCTCAGGGAAAGACCCCACCCAGCTCAGCTTCCAACCTGTGAAAAGGAATTAAAGAAAATCATCTTAAGCAGCAAAGAAAACGATCAACAAAAGAAGCTTATGCAAATGTAATTCAAGGAGGGGCCCAGGTTCCAGTTCTAACAAGCAGAAGACTTTGGCAGCCTCAGCTATGTGGGTCTGAATTTAGTTACAAAGGATACAGGAAAGAGGTTTTGGGATCTTTCTTCACCATGAAGAAAAGCTGATGAGGTCAGACTTATGTTAGGGGCATCCCTGCAAGGAGGCCCAGAAAAGCCATTGCTTGCAGCTATGAAGGTGAAGTCGGAATTGCATTGAGACCCATGATGCTAAAGATGTCCTTGGCATGGGATACCTGCCAGAGAGAGCTGCAAACAGCTCGTGGAATTGGCCCCAAGAGAGAAAAGTGTGTCAACAAAGCTGGAGGGAGTGGGAGATTTAAAGAACGCATTGGCATCAGATACAGGGGTGCAGAACTTGAAGCTCGCCCTGCTAGCTTTCACTCTTGCTTTCATCCAGTATTTCCTCGCTGTGCCTGTGGATCAGGATGTAAACCTCCCAGCTACTGTTCTGGTGCCATACCTGTCTGCTTCATACCATGATGATCATGGACTGACTCTCTATAAGCAAGCCCCCCCCCCCCAACTGCATGCTTTCTTTTTGAAGAGTTGCCTTGGTCATGATGGTGTCTCTTCACAGCAATCAAACAGTGACTAAGTCTGAAAGCTTGTGTGATTGTTTGAACAGGCTTATATATTTGAGTGTGTGCCCCTTAGGGAATGGCACTACTTGAGAGGCATTATGAGGTGTGGCCTTGTTGGATAAAATATGACAGTTGGGGTGGGCTTTGAGGTTTCAGAAGCTCAGGGCAGGCCCAGTGGCTTTCTGTCCTCCTGCTGCCCCTAGATCCAGATGTAAAACTCTCAGCTCCTGTGTCTGCCTGTGTGCCACCATGCTCCCTGCCATAAAGACAGTGTACTAAACTTCCAAAACTATAAGCAAGCCCCCAGTGAAATGTTTTCTTTTTAATGGTTCATGGGGATCATAGCTTGTGATGACTATCAAAGTTCTCCCAGACATGAGGGTGACCAGTTAGCTCAGTCACACACAAAACCCTGTTCTCCAAGTAGATCCCTAGCTGGGGTGAGGGTTAGCTCAATTTATCCCTTCCTTTAGAAAGGGAGAGGAGGGTTGCCAAGGTTACAGAGACCTGAGGAGGCTGGGATTACTATATTCAACTCACGTTCTCACGCTTAGCTCAATTAGCACTTCTATTGGGCTTCCACACCACCCACGCTCACACCCCCTACCCCCACCTCCACTCTACCCATGCCCCACCCCCTTGCTGCCTAGGGCTGCCCACCTCAACATCCCTTACATCTCATGTCTGGTGCCACCTTCTCCAGGAGAACAGAGTTGGCAGCACAGTTATTTGTTCCAGTTTCATTTCTGTTGCTATGGTAAGATACTGCAACAAAAAGCAACTTAGCAGAGAAATGGCATTGATTTCAGCCTATCATTCTGGGTTGAAGTCCTCCATTGTGGAGAAGTCAAGGCAGCGGGGGAACTTATATAGCTAATCACATCCACAGTTGAGAGCAGAGAGAAGTGAATCAATCCAGCAGACTGGCCCTTAGCTAGCGTCCTCTGCTCTTTCCTTTTTCTCCACACTCCGAGGCACAAAGTTGTGACATATAGCATGCTATCAGGCTGGGTCTTCCCAGAGCAGTTGGGTAATCAAGACAGTCTGCCACAGGCATGCGCACAGGCCGACCTGATCTAAACAATCCCTCATAGGTGATTCTAGGTTTTGTCAAATTGACAGTTAAACTAGGTAGGCATCACGGTTGTCCATCATTCTGCTCCCACCATGCACTCTGATTATCCAAAGCTGGTGTTAGTACACCATCTCAGGGAATTGGAAGCCTGTAGCCTGCCCTTAGGTGGTATTAATGAAATATGGGTAGATAAAGTACAATGGGAAGGGGAAGTGTGTGTGTGTGTGTGTGTGTGTGTGTGTATGTGTGTGTGTATGTGTGTGTGTTGTATAAGAAGGTAGATAGGTAGATACCTATATACATGTGTACATGTATAGATGATAGAAAATGTATACATATACATCAATAACTATTTCACAAAATTTTTTGTTTCAGTAACATTAAACTTCCTCTATTTTTGAAGCAATAGTTATTCTTTTTGTATATGTATTTATGATAGAGAATGGGTGTCTAGGATTGTATCATGGACATTTTCCACTGAAGGAGTCCAGCCAATGTCTGGCCTTTTAGCTATTTGGGTTAATGTTCAAATGTCTATCTAATTGGTCTGGGTTGAGTGTGTCCCATATGTATTATAACATACATTTAGAGATATAAGATAATGGATACCTCAGTAAAAATTAGGATCCTATTGACCAGATGAGAGAGACCAGGTACCGGGAACATGAAAGCACAGATGTGCCAGACCAGATACAGCCAGGAAACCAAGTACACACCCAGAGATCAAGGACGTCTATAAATGCAACCACAGTCCTGTCTGTTGAGTGTCACAAACTTTGATTGACGACAAAATTTCCCTGGAGTCAGCTCTCGTGGCAGGACGGAACAAGGCTAATGGATTTTGTTTATAGAAACCGACCCTTTGGTAATCTAGCAGCCACACGCCAGCTATTGTCTCACAGGATGTGAGATAAGACTCACACGCATCAGGAAAGGTGGGTCGGAACCAGCACGGTGTTCCAGCAAGGAACTAGATACAGGAAGTGTGAGGTTACTAACTCAAACTCCAAGTTCAGCAACTCCCTACCAAACACAGCACTCTAACACTCAGAGCCAGCCTTGAGCTGGACCCTCAAACCAGGCAAGAACTAGTGAGGACCTGCACATCACCCTTGGGACAGTACTACCAGGATTTGTCTCCCTGTAGAGATCAGCGGATCTCTTTAGGCCTTGTTCATCCATCTTTGGCATGAGGCTAGTTGTTAGAGTAACAATCCTTCCTTATTCTCTAAAGCTATACCCAAAAGTCCAGGGCTGGACAGTAAACAAATATTAATCAATTGTGTCATCTAAGGACATAACAGTGTGTGTGTGCATTGTGCATGTGTGTGTGTGTGTGTGTGTGTGTGTGTGTGTGTGTGTGTGTGTTGTTGTTGTTGTTGTTGATGATGATGATGATGATGATGATGGTGTAGTCTTCTACCCTGGCATATTTTCTTATCATGCCTCTATCCCACGTACTCAGCCCAGTGACTGAGTTATGATGAGCGCTCACTGCGTTGGACCATTTTTTGATGGACAGAGTTAACTCAGACACTAAACCCTACTAACTCACAGGGTGTTGTGAAGGTGAAGCTTGTGGTAGGCTCCCTTCTACTTCCATCTTCCCAGAGAATGGAAACGCTCAGCCCAGGGGGCTGTGGGTCAGCTCTAGTACCAACCACAGAACCACAGAAAAGTTCATGGCAGATCCTTTGGGGGACATTCTCATTCAAACCAGTGCACAATCTAAGATCAAAAGAGGTAGAAAATTAACAAGACAAAGGTAGGCAGGCTTAGTCGTGTCAAAATAAGGAATTTCCCAAAAGATAAAAACCTCCCAAAGATAGCTCATTTGTTTGGAACAGTCTATTGAATTGATCTCATTTCTACCTTTTATGTAAATAGCTTAGGATAAGAAAGCGTCTTTAGGGCTGGTGAGATGGCTCAGCGGGTAAGAGCACTGACTGCTCTTCCAAAGGTCCTGAGTTCAAATCCCAGCAACCACATGGTGGCTTACAACCACCCATAATGAGATCTGACACCCTCTTCTGGTGCATCTGAAGACAGCTTCAGTGTACTTATGAATAATAATAAATAAATCTTTAAAAATATATATTTAAAAAAAAGAAAGTGTCTTTAAAGAGAACAATGATAAAACAGATTATTCTCTCTGTATTTAATTAAAATGGGTACAATATAGTGGTTGCTTTTACATTGAGATAATGTAGCTCATCAGTATGTAGATGGTGTACCCACCTGTCTGTCAAAGGCTCATTCATGACACTCAGTGCTGACCAGTTGTGGGGACAGTGACAAAGCAAAATTCCAGTGTTCATGAGGCTTTCAGCTATAGGCTGGGAGACAGCTCCCTGGGTAAGAACATTTTGTGCACAGCGTGCGGAACTGAGTCTGGAGCCCCAATATCATGTATGTAAGAGTCAGATGGAGTCCTGGGGCTTGCTGGCCAGCCAGCACAGTCGCAAACAGTGAGAGAGTGAGGAAGTGGGGCGACAGATCAGGATAGATCAGGATGGACAGCCTCTGGTGGCCTCTGTCTGTGCAACGGGCACAGTGTGCACACTTGCTTGCACTCACACAACAACACACACACATATACACACACACACAACCCAGCGTTTTATCACAATTCTGTATATTGAACCCAGAGCACTCTAAATGTCTAATAACATTTAGATAGTTTAATAAATTGATACATCCATATACTAGGATGTAAGGGAGGACAGCTAAAACTATATTCTTATGGATTTAAGTGATACCATTAATTTAAAACACACCTTAAACTGTGCCACGTGCATAAGTATTAAAAATCTGTTTTAAAGCAAACGTGCATAAGTATTTATAAAATATAGTATCAGTACCATACCACACCAACAGGCTGCTGAGTGAGTCGGCTATCCTGGAGAAGAAAATCATGGGACTTACAGAGAGAGGCCTATTGGGTTCACTCTAGCTTAAATGCTAATGAGGAAACAAGGAAGAAGGCAGCAAGTTCGTAAGATGGACTCTGAGAGCACTCAGTGATAAAGCAGAAACTAAGATCAATATTTAGCTATCACATGAAGAATAAAGACCACAGGGAGGTGGTGGCCCTGCTGTCTGGCATGCCCCCAAGAATGTTAGGGGACAAGGAAGCCGGGCCACCTGACTTGAGCTTTTTTACAATCTGAACTTGAAGCTTGATGAGGTCACCCACAGTAGGCCCTCTTCTTTCTTCCAGAACCTTCAAAGACTGCTTTTATAAAAACCATACTGGGTCCCCTCCATTGTCTTAGCTCCCTCAAGGGGTCTCAAGGTGGAGTCATGGAATGTGAGAACTTCCTGGTCCTGTGGGGACTCTGTAATTCCCTTTCCAGACACTCAGTGTCTCAATGACATGAGACAGTCTTCAAGGTGATGTGTTTTATAAAGCCAAGTATATGTTTTGTAGAGCATGGTACATACAGTGTGTGTGTGTGTGTGTGTGTGTGTGTGTGTGTGTGTGTGTGGTACCTCAGCAGGCCCATGCTGAGGCATTCCCCACCCCACCGAGGTAACAGCCATATGAGGTTGAGGTTCTAGTATAGAGTTTATTAGGGGGCATGAGAAGAGGACTTGAGAAAGGAGGAGAGGCAGAGAAAGAAAAGAGAAGAGAGGAGGGTGGCTAGGAGAGAGGGGGGAAAGGGGAGGGGTTCAGAGAGGAAGAAGGGGTTCAGAGATAGAAAAGGGGCAAAGACTCAGAGAGAGAGAGAGAGAGAGAGAGAGAGAGAGGTTCAACAATCCCTTTTATAGCAAGCTAGGCCTAACTGGCTGTTGCCAGGTGACTGTTGGGTAGAGCATAGAAAAAAAATGCCAACACAGGGTTCATAATCTTAGAGCAGAGGTGGTAAACAGAACAAACAGGACACTGTTCTGCTGGGCAGAGAGGTTGGGACACCTTTTCCTGACAGGAGCACACTGTCTGCATGGCTCCAGCCAGTGGCTGCCTACTGTTCCCATCCCACAGAGCAAGCTGCATTTCAACAGGGCTAGAATGCGCAGGCCCAGCCAGGAAGCTCGGAATGGGCAGTGACACCTGGTCTCAAGAGAGGCAGAGACCTTGGGAGGGAGCTGGGCTGTTCCTGTCCACTTCAGACTCTTCCCCATTCTTCCTGCTCCTGCTCTGTGAAGGGCAGATCAGAGCCACAAGAGGCTGGCAAAGGAAAGATGCTGTTTGCATTGGGACAGGGCCGTCCCAGCTCGGCCTGCCTCGGATCCTCTTCTCTCCCATTGACCTCTTTGAAAAACCCTGGCCCTTTCCAAGGTCTGGGAAAAAATAGGCAAGGAGTGCGCACAGGGCCACCTCCTTTTGGGAGGCTTTTCCTCCCTTTCATGTGGTAAAGGATCCCGCTTGGGGGCCCCATTGTGTAAACGCTTTAATTGCCTCTCTAATACAAACCAGAGCAGAAGCATCCATCCAAGAATGCTTGTTTGGATTCGTTACCGGTTTCAAAGCCGGACGGGGATCGGGATCCCTCTCTTATCTGCTCTTGGATCAGCTGAAGGCTGCACTTGTTTAAAGAGGGTTTAGCGGAAGACACAGCGCATTAGCACTGTTCCCACCCTGGGCCTTGGAAGGCCGTTTGCTCTAAAGATCACTGCTGCTCGACTCTTAATGGGTGAGGAAATACAGACTTCTGGGAACAGCTCCTGGTCTGCAGCTGGTGGCCTGGAGGATGAGAAGGAGGGTCTTCCCACACTCCCTTTACCACCCAAAGTGGGAGAGAGAAAAAATGGAGCAAGGAAAACAGGCCATCTGCTCCACCCAAGATGGACCCGGTGCAGATAATGTGTTGTGGGGCTGGTAATCTTTATTATGCTGGAACCGTGGACGAAGCTAAGTTTGAACAGGTACCACCGCCATCTGAAACGCCACACACCACAGAAAGCCCATCTCTCCCACTGTGTGTGTGACGAGCAGGGTTGGAAGTTTCCTCCTTTATACCAAGAAGTGTGTGTCTAATCCATAGCTTCCAAGTGTGCCTGAGACGACTTATCTTGAGGAAGAATCACAAGTGCCTGGAAGCAGCCGAGACTCCTTGGATAGTCTCATTCCAAACAAGACTTCTCAAAGAAAAACTCAGCTGTCGGCCGGGCGGTGGTAGCACACACCTTTAATCCCAGTACTTGGGAGGCAGAAGCAGGCGGATTTCTGAGACCAGCCTGGTCTACAAAGTGAGTTCCAGGTCAGCCAGGACTATACAGAGAAACCCTGTCTCGGAAAAACAAAACAAAGAAAAACAAAACAAACAGACAAACACTCAGCTGTCTGAGTGGCTATGGACTGAGCCCTGAGGCTATTATGGGTGAATGGTATCCCTGGCTAGGATCCTAGCCCTGCTTTTCCGTAACCCCACTGAGCCACTGACTTGTGGGCAGCTTCAGTGCTTGCTTCCCTGAAGATGCAGCGGGAAGGAACGCTGTTGGTATTAGGACCTCTAAAACCTGTGACATCACATAGGCGACAGCTTGACCAGCACACTGTTGCCAAGGCAACAGTCACCATATTCCCAGAATCCACTTGGCTCACCTCCCACCTTTACCTGTGGCTATGTCACCAGCTATGTCACCATCCGTATATAAAGGAAAGCCCCTCTGATCTCNCTCCCCTCCCCTCCTCCTCTTTCTGCTGCCACCCCTGCCCTCTTCTCTTTCAATAAACCTCACGTGGAACTGTTTGGCCTGGTGTGGTCTTTCTGGAGCTACGCAATGATCTCAACAAACACCACAAACAGAAAGCCCTTGGCCTTGAGAGCTTTCTGCCCTTCCCATCCCTTTCTACCAGTCTGATGGGCACTGCTCTTAAAGCAGGGAAAGCTAATTTGGAGAGCTAGAAAACAAAAGGCTTTCTTGGAATCTGGACCAACCGAGATATCCTTTCCACCATAGGAATTCCTGGGGACCATTATCCCAGGTAGAAGAATGCCCACTGCTTTATTGGATGAGATGTTCTAGGGACAGCTCCTTAAAAGGAAGTATGTCTAAAAATTCTCCTGTTCAGAGGTTTTGGTGTCTGTGACAAGATGTGCTAAGCACACATTTTGGCATGGAAATGGATCCAGAGTTCCCACACGCCAGAAAACCGAGACTAAGCCAGAAACCCTACAGTGGGCTCCTGGTTTTGTCTGACCCGGTTCTTAAAACAACCCCAAAGCATCTCTCCAGGAGCAGGAATCGGAACTCCCAGTATGCTCTGCCCTTTCTCTGTCCTCTGTTCTGAGGACTCAGCGTGGTGAAGTTTTGGCTGATGGCAACTCAGCTCCATTCCCATCTCTCTGCGTGAGAGCTACAGTTATCTGCTGGCTCAGTCCCTCAGTCAGATGCTCCATAAAAATTCTGAGCTTGCCATTTCCTCCGAGATGAGTGCCAATCACCTCTTTGTCTACTGATGTAAACCATAAGATAGCTCTTAACTGAGGATTTCCGTGACCTGAAAACGTTTACCGGAGATTTTAGTTTTAAAATGGATGTTCAGTGCACTAGAACATTAAAATGAGGTTTCTCCAACCCTAACCCTAACTGTAGATCTATCCCTGACAGCAAGCCAAGCCCACACTTATTTCCCTTGAACTTGGACTCTGGGCAGGGAACGCAGAACCTATCTATGCACGGTCTGCTGACAATTTTACAAAGCATCATGGATTGTCTGTCGTCTGGCATGTTACCCTATGAAAATATGTCTCTAAACGAAAAACTAATGGTTTTGTTTTATTTTTATAGTGAATGGGTTGTAGAAAGCCAGGAGGAAATTCTGCCTTCCAGACTGCTTATTTTACTTGGGAAGGGAAAATGCCTCGCTAATGGTGTCCTTGAAGGCGACCTGAGCCAAGTAGAAGGAGCATTGCCAAGTTTAATGGGGTAAAAATTCCTAAGAGCAATACCAGCAAATTATTTTTGGGAGCAATGCCCACTACCACTGTAATTATTTATTAAGACTGGGAAGTCACCATCTTCAAGTCACAATGACAGAGAAAACAGAATCAAATGATTGGCACATGGTAAGCCGGGCAGCAAAGCACACCCCCCCTCCCCTGCCAGACAGCAAGAGTCACCAGTGCTTAGAAGCAGATTGTTTAACCTCAAAAGATGAAGACTTCAAAACCAACAGCATCTCAGTTCAGGGGCCTGTAACAGTGCATCCGTGCATTTTCTATGAATAATGATTTTCAAAAACTATGGAAAGTAAATTAAAAGGTCCACATTCTAGAGGCAGTCACTTTGAGGGGAGAAAATATGTATAGCTGTGCAGAGGGATTAGCCAAAAGGATTTTTATGAACTTGGCAAAAAAAATAATTTTGAAAAGTATCCAGAACAATTGGCTTGAGCTTCTAATAGACAGTCTGAGACACAAGTGTACCACAGACAACGGTTGTGGTCTTGTCTCGCAGATATTAAAATGTGTTTTAACAGTGACATTCATGGGTTTGTTAGATGGTTGGATAGGCGTCTTAGGGACCCATTGAGTATAGGGCACAGCGTGGAAGAGAAGGAGATTGCACACAGCACAGACAGCCCCATGTGCAACGTGACATGCCCGGAGCCACATTTAATAACAGGAAATATAATTAGACAAAATGGGTTTAGTCACATAGTTGATTTAATCCCATATAACAAGGTAAAATGTCATCATTTCAGTGTATAATTGACCAAAAAAATCACCAATGAGAGTTTTGTGTTTTGTATTCTGTGTGTGTGTGTGTGTGTGTGTGTGTGTGTGTGTGTGTGTGTGTGTGTGTAAGGCTTTGACATCTGTACTATCTTCTTTCAGGTGCTCAAATTATGACTTCTATGGTAGTTTGAATGAAAAAGGACCCCATAGGTTCATAGGGAGTGGCACTACTAGAAGGTATGGCCTTGTTGGAGGAAGTGTGTCACTGTGGCTGGGCTTTGAGGCCTCAGAAGCTCAAGCCAGATCCCAGTGTCACTCTCTCTTCCTACTGTCTTCAGATCCAGATATAGAACTCTCAGCTACCTCTCCAGCACCACGTCTGCCTGTGTGCCACCATGCTTCCTGCCACAATGACAGAGGACTAATGGAGTAAACCCCTGAACTGTAAGCCAGCCCCAATTAAATGCAGTGATTACAGAGTCTTTTTATAACAACTAAAATCCTAAAAGAACCTTATAGTATACATCACAGGCTTGTGAATTTTATGTGCTTTTACATCATTAAGAAGAAAAGTGTGCAAGGAGACTAACTGAATGCTATGATGTCCCCATAATCATTTGAAGATTCTAGAAGCCAATCACAATGAATCAAAATCACATTGTAAGTCATTAGATGCACTAAGGTCTAGACAAAGTAGATTATAAGTAAAACCCAAGTCAGAAAAGTCAACTGTCAAGAAGACTGGGTGGCCCTGAGTGTCTGGAGGCCTGAGATGTCAGATGTTATGAGCTGGGCTGCCTGTGTACTGGGCAAGTCCTAGGGAGGTGGTTTGACATCTATGGCCCAGGACTCAAAAAACATAGACTGTCTCAAGAGTGAATCAGAGAGCTGCCTGCATCAGGCAGCCCTGGTGGGGTGAGGCAGCATACAGAAGTTTCCAGGCAATGATCCATTTTGGAAGTCCAGAAGGGTATTGACCAATGTTGGAGAATTTGTCCAGAGTGACCAAAGCCCTGCCAAGGAAGCACCACCCAGAACTGGAGCCCTGCCCTGGGGAGGAGGCCACAGGGAGTCAGGCTGTCCTAAGAGCCACCAAGGTCTTGGGGGAGGAGTCAATCCTGGAAGAAGAAGAAGGGATGTTCTCTGGACCACAGATACCCAGTCCAGACAGAGAACAAGGTGAAGGTGGATGCCTGAGGGAAACAGAAACTGAAACAGAGAATTGCCACAGGTTGCCCCATGTGTCACCAGATTGCCTCAGGGAAGTCCTAACTCACTCTGCCTCTAGTTAGACTGGGGACACGGTTTAGAGGAGTAATGGAGGTTAAATTAGGCCATTGTGGTAATCTCGACTGGAAGTGTAAGACTCAGAGAGCCTTAGCTTACCGGGGACCCCCTGAGTGAACCCGTGAAGACAGGATCAATGCAAAAAGCAAGAGGGATTTATTGTTCCAGTGCACTGGTCGTCCCAGACCCGAAGGAGAGGTGGTGACCCCCAGCACCAGTTCAGCGAGTTTTTATATGGTTTCTAGGGGCAGAACGGAGAACAATTAGGCACAGTATGATTGGTGGAACAGTGCACCCTTTAAACTGATTGGTCTTTAGGGAATGAGGTGACAAGGACTTCCCTTGTCTGAAGATGAGCAATGGTCAGTCCTGCGGAATGTATCCCCACGTGCAGGTTGGTTCCAGCCCTGTGGTCTGAGAAATGCTAATTAGCCTTTCCCTTCTGGAGGGGCAAGTGTTTCATGACCTTCGCAAAGTTTCTGAGCTGACCTTTTCAGAAGCAGAATTTGGGACACAAATTCACACCATAATATGATCTGAAGACACAAGCATGGCAGCCACCTACATGTCCAGAAGACAGGAGCATCAGCACCTGACCTCTGTCTTGCAACCTCTGAGCCCTGGAGAATATGCCTGGGGCGTTGAAACTGCTCCATCTGTGGTGCTCTGCTGTGTCTACCCTAACACCCTAACACCTTAACACTGGAACAGAAACAGATTACCACACCTTGGGGATCACCCCCAAGAATGCAGGTAAAGACTCAGCAGGAGCACAGCACCATTTCACAAAGCTCACCATTTCACAGAACTTCTTGGGCAAGAGTACCCCCATTTGAAGATGGAGAATCAGTGCTAATCCCTGCCTGGAAAGCCTGCAGCCAGTACCATACAGGGACAATGTGGGGTATGCCAGATCAAAACTAAGGTGCTCAACTGAATTCAAATTTTTAATAAGCAATCATTTTTAAGTACAGTTCCCAAATATTGCAGCAAACATACTTCTTTTGAAGAATTATGAAGGGGCCTGTGTTAAAATAAGCAGACATTCTAATTGTAAGAAAAGCATCTGCGTTATCAGTTTTAATTAAAAATTATGAACCAACTTTTCTCCTTGGTAGGAAGGCTTCAGGGCCAGCAAGACACATAAGTAGCATGAGATTGATCACCTGAATTTAGTCCCTGGAACCCACATGATAGAAGGATGGAACTGAATCCTATGGAAGGTCCTTTGCCCCCTATATGTACAACAACAACAACAATAACCACAACAAAACAAATCCAATTATAACAGGGATTAAAGAAAACTTTCAAAATACCTAAAAGAGGAAAAAAGTATGGTTCAACCCATATGGCTTGGCTTGTGGGGGTTTGAGTGAGGATGTACCCCATATGGTCCTGTATTTGAACACCAAATTCTGTCTGGGGAGGTTTAGGAAGTAGGTCTTTGTTGAAGAAAGTGTGTCAGCAGAGGTGGATTTGGGAACTAAAGAACTCTGGACACTTCCAATTCACTGTTTCTTGCTTGAGGCTCAAGATGTGAGCTCCCAGCTTCCTGCTCCTGCTGCCACGCTTGCCTCTTGCTGCTACGCTCCCCACCATGTTGGACTCTGTCCCATAGAAGAATAAGCCCAAATAAACTCCTTTTCTGTAAGTTTCTTTGGCCGTGAGGTTTCAGCATAGCAACAAGAAATGATTAATGCATAGCTCTTCCTAGTGGGTCATCAGGTCACTAAGGTGTTCTTAGCTGTTGACCCTGTAAAATAACTGCCCATTATTTTCATTCAGAGCAATGATTTAACACATAAAGGTGGTGGAGTTAGAGGATAACAATAAACAGCTCACTATTTGGTCATGACAATACACGAGAATGATTGGATCCGGACAGTGAGCAGATTGTGAAAGAATGTTTGATCCATACAATTTATGTTTAATCTACCTGTGTTGTTAGCTAATTATTCCCTTTACCATGACCAAGTGACAAGCTGTTCCATCTGTGTCCACAAGACAAAGATCGCCAACTACACGATGCCCTGGAGGAATTCTGCCTGGCTTATTACATGGGGGACAGAGGACTGGAATCTAGGGACTTCAGACCTGCTGGTGGGATACATCCAGGAGACTCCTTTTCCTCACATGTCCTGAGTTCACAGATCCATAGCATTCATTCCTGGATGGCCAGGTACAGCAAAGCTCCAAATGCTTCTCCCCCCTCAAAAGTTCAGTGTACTTCTGGGAGAAATACTTCTGCTCAGTTAGATAGGCTTTGACATTCTCCTGGTGTGACTCTCCAAATTATTATGATCTAGAGCAGTGGTTCTCAACTTTCCTAATGCCTTGATCCTTTAATATAGTTCCTCATGTTATGGTAACCCCCAGCTATAAAATTATTTTTGTTACTACTTCACAACTGTCATTTTGTTACTGTTATGAATTGTAATGTGAATATCTGATAGCCAGGATATCTGATATGTGGCCCCTGTGAATGGATCATTTGACCTGCCAATTTGGGGATTGAAACCCACAGGTTGAAAACCTGTGGTCTAGATGGGTTTCAATGTGACAGAGTTAAGTAATCTTTGGGAGGAGAACCTGAGCCATTGGAGACTCTACCCTCAAAGGGGGTTAATGTTGGTCTCCAGGGGCAAATGGTATGCCTCACCCAGGAAGCCTTTTCTGCTTCTCCACATGCCTGAGTGAAGACCACCCACTTTCTAGCGTCCTCAGAAAAAGTGGTGGATAAAGTAATCTAGACAACAGATGTTTATTTTCTAATAGTTCTGGAGAATTCTGTAATGAGATGTCAGGTAGGCTAATCCTGAAGACAGATGCTTCTCCCTGTGTCCTAACTGAGTGTCCTTTCAGGGTAGGCCATATTGGATTTGGGCTCACCCTAAGACTTTGTTTTGTCTTAATTGCTTCTGCAAAGGAGTCCAATTGTCATTCTGAGGTGGTGGGGTTAAGATCTAAACATATACTGAGGGGTGGGTGGGAGATGACGGAATACAGCTCAGCCCGTGGCAGGTTTTGGGGTCAGAGGTGACCTTCTTTGTCATTGGCTCTAATGCTACACAGAAATCCCACATGGGATGGATGGGCATGGTGGGACACACCTTTAATCCCAGCACTCAGGAGGCAGACGAGGCAGATCTCTTCCAGTTTGAGGTCAATCTGGTTTACATAATATGCTCCAGGCCAGACAGGACTAAATAGTGAAATCTTGTCTCAAAAAAAATTTTTTTAATTAAATTAATGGTTTGTTGTTGTTGTTTTTGTTTTTCGAGACAGGGTTTCTCTGAGTAGTCCTGGCTGTCCTGGAACTCACTCTGTAGACCAGGCTGGCCTCGGATTTAGAAATCCGCCTGCCTCTGCCTCCCAAGTGCTGGGATTACAGGCGTGCGCCACTACACCCGGCTAAATTAATGTTTTAAAAATCCCATGTGTTGTAAATAGTTCTGAGCTTATCTTGAATATAGGACAGTTGGGAAGTCTTGAGAAAACTGCCAAGGAATACTCCAAGAGATCTTGTCTCCGTGGCACCATTTACAGTCCAAGCTGAACCTTCCTCTGGAGAGGAAAACCTCAGCACAGAACACCCCAGTGTGGGCCCAGCTGAGATGTCTCTCTCTTTGAATTCATTAGGGTCAGATGTCATTTATTTTTCTGGGTGCCCCTGAGGATGCTGGGATAGGATTTTCTTCGGAGACTTTTGCTTCAGTCAGGCCTGCAACCTTGACACCTCTTCCCCACCTGCAGAAAGGGCTGCACTTTAAGAATGATCCTCCTGGCTTTAGGGCAGTAATCCTCACCCTGTGGTCCACAATCTCATCAGGAGTCAAACCACCCTTTCAGAGAAGTCACCTAAGACCATTGGAACTGTCATAACAACTCATAACCACAGCAAAACTAGCTATGAAGATAGCAATGAAAATAATTTTATGGTTGTGGATCACCACCACATGAAGAACTGTATTAAAGGGTCACAGCATTAGGAAGGTTGAGAGCCACTCACTGGTCTAGGGCCATTGTACTGCCTGGTTTTGTGCATCAATTTGATACAGGTTGAAGTTATCACAGAAAAAGGAGCCTTCCTTGAGGAAATGCCTCCAGTTCTAAGGCATTTTCTCAATTAGTGATCAAGGATGGGAGGGCCCCTTGTGGGTGGTGCCATCCGTAGTACTCTTGGGGTCTATAAGAAAGCAAGCTTAAGCAAGCCAGGGGAATCAAGCCAGCAAGCAGCATTCCTCCATGACCTCTGCTTCAGCTCCTGCTTCCTGACCTGCTTGAGTTCCAGTTCTGACCTCCTTTGGTGATAAACAGCAACATGGAAGTGTAAGCTGAATAAACCCTTTCTCCCACAACTTGTTTCTTGGTCATAATATGCAGCAATAGAAACCCTGACTAAGACAGCCATGTTCTGTCTTCCTGTGCTATCGCATGCACCTCCTCCATTCCCACCAGCATCTGTAGCTTGGGTGGGGCCCCTCCTAACACACCCTTCACTCTGATGGCCCTTGCCGCTTACACAGTCTTTGCCTTCTCGTGTCCCCTGTGCCCTGAACTGCAGTCCACTCCCTGTGTTTCCTTAGCTCCTCACCTCTTCCCACATGTGCCCCTAGGCTTTGGTGATACCATCCTTTCCATTATTAACCTTTATTGTCTCTTAACCACGTCACAGTTGGATTGGAAAGCAGGATGTCAGGGGAAGAAATCTGTGGGTCCTCTCTGGAACAAACAGAATAACGTATGAATCTGGATAGCCGTGTGAAAGGATGCCAGGGTGGGCAGGAGGCACACTCCACTTGGGGCATATTAATATGTCTGTCTTGAGCCTAATGTGGTTTAGGCAGCTCGTGTTCTGGGGGTTACGTGGCCTAGGGTTAAGTGGATGACTTAGCTGGGTGTCTGCCTCCCTAGGAGGACACCCAGGCAGAACTGGCAGGCGTTTACTCTCCAACAGGGTCAACAGATGTTATGCAACATCTACAGCTGGGAGAAGAGATTCCACACCCTGGAAAGCCGTGTGGCCCAATCAACATCAGGGGACAGGGTGAGGCTCTTTCCCTCTGCGGAATGTACATGTGACACCGGGTCTTAGGAAGGTGGAGATGCGGTCACTGGGGCGCTTGAGATCATTTCACTACCAGCCACCTTGTGAGTGTCCTTTCCCAGAGGATGATGACAGGCCCACTCCTCCTCTCTGCTCCTGCTAAGCACTTTTCCTAAAGCTTCTCACAGTCTAAAGCCTTGACTCCTGATTCTGTATCACTCTCCTGCTCCTTGGCTCTGCAGATGGGGGCTGTCATGAATTGGATTCAAAGTTAGGCCAAGGTCAAAGTCCTGATGACTGGGAGTCAGCCAACTGGCTAAGGATCTACCTTGTTCAAGTACAAGGAACAGATCACCCTTCTGAGGCCAAGGCCCTGCCCTTAGGGATGAGGCTGCCTCCCTGTGTCTCCTACTATGCCTGCCATTTATCTGGCCTAGGCCACACTGGGGTTGTGAGGAAACTCTGGGGATAGAACTTGATAGGCATGCCAACTAAAAGCACATTCTAGCCACAGCCCCAAGTCAAAGAATGCCAGCACCCGTTTGCTCACCACAGACAGTGGACACAGATCTGTAAAACAATGAGAATCTCACCTATTTAGGCATCAGCAGGATCCTAAAAGAAGGGTGTCCAGATTCGGGGGGCACCCCTGGAAGCTTGGGTCTTGATGAAAGAGTAGTATGTAACCAAAGACAAAATGGAGTCCCTTGTGTCAGGAGGGAAAGTGAACTTTTAAACTAATATAAGGAACTGAACCGTTGGCCCTAGCTAGGGGGCAAGCTTTTCCTGGAACAATCACAGAATGGTCCAACGCCCTCTGAATGTTCCAACGCCCTCTGTGGAATGTTTCAATGCCCCAGGAAGTTGCCTAAGGTAGCACAGGACTTAACTGTAAAGCAAATTCATGGTTTGGAATTTCCTGTTTCCTACCACCACCCCCCCCACGCATTTGTGGTTTTTGCCTTTATAAGCTTTGTAAAATTTCAGGTCAGGGTAGACTCCCCTGTCTCCTGCGTGGGATACGGGGTCGTCCCGGAGCTCCGATTAAAAATCCTCTTGCAGTTTGCATCAAGACGGATCTCTCATGATTCTTGGCGTACGCGAACAGCCCGTGTTTAGAGTAGGGGTCTTTCTGCTTTGATCTTACATTGACATGCCCCAGCAAACCATGTGATTCCAGACCTTTTAAATGCTTCCATAATCAGATGGTGAGCTGCCACAGCTGGATCACCAGGGATAGGCCTAGAGTTCTGGGTGTTACTTCTTTGTACCCTTGAGTGAACAAGATGGCGAGCCTAGCTGGGGTTGGGCAGATGCAGGGACTCTGGTTGAGAGCATACTACCCAGGACATATCTGCCTGACACATAGTGTGTGTCAGACTTAGGGGACACACTCTCAGTGGGCTGGCAGCATGAGGAGAAATATCATGAGCCCTTTCAAATTACATAATAGGTACAGAGACCTTCTGAAAGTACATATCACTCTAGCTGGGGGAAGGAAGGAGGGGTAAGGCAAGGCTGAATGTGAGCTTAAGGTCAGCCTGAGCTCCTTAGTGAATCCAAGAGCATCTCAAGCTTCTTAGTGAGATCTTGTCTCAAGATATAAGGGTTGGGAATGTGGCTCAAGGGCACAATAATTTCCCACACTGTACAAGGTCTTGGATTCAATCCCCAGTACAAGAAGAAAGGAGGGAGAGGGGGAAGGAAGGAAGGAAGGAAGGAGTAAATGGAGAAGAAGAAAGAAAGAAGAAGGTGCGAAGGAGGGAGGAAAGAAGGGGGGAAAGCAATTTTTGTAAGATACTGGTAGAATTCCACCCGAGTTAGTGGAAGGACAGAGTCACACTTTTCCACACTTCCTGCATGGAAAGACAGGTCTGGAGAGCCCATTCCAAAAGCATGGTAGAGGCATCTGTCTGAGGAGCCAGTTAAGCATCCCTCCGTGCTTGGCTGTCTGCATCAGACACAGAGCTCAATTTTGCACAGACAACTGCTCCATCATCTAGTTGACGGTGTTAAAAGTTGTAAAGTGCGCCAGGTCCTGGAGCTGATCGTCAGGAAGGAGACTGGAGTCCTGCTGATTAAGTCTGATGCCCTGCTGGCTCACCTCGGAGTCTGCTCCTGATGATTAGGAACACAGAGTCCTGCTCTCTGGGGTGAGTATGGCTGCCATTGACAGCTAGTGGACAGATACCATGTGAGACAGATCCCCACATCTGGCAGACGAGACTCAGACCCAAGTGATAACGGAGGTTTCAGTTGGCAGACGCTCCGCATTTGCAGCGGCTTCCCACATCAGTCAGGATGCTGCTGTGGCTGCTGCTTTGCTGGGCACTCTGAGTGAGGAGTGAGAAGGGTCAACTTGATACAAAGTCCTGCCGCAGGATGTGCCCTGAAAGTGTCTTGTAAAATAAACATGTGGATAAGCCCATTTAAACAGACCTATTATCACGTGTGAGACTATTGAAAGAGTCTGGAGTGGCCACAGAGCCCGGGCAGGAGGCCTGGCTGCAAGGCAGAGCTGCCCTGTGGGAGAATGCACCTTCCCTGTCTGGTCTCTGCCCCCAAGAGACTGTTAACCTTAAAATCATGATTATAACTATGCTTGTGTGCTGGCTGATTCTCTCCTCCCCGAGTGTTGTCTCGTGTGTTATTTTCCTGAAATGTGATTTTTTTTGTTTTTGCTTTTAGGACACAATGTGGGGAGAGGAGAAGCCAGAAGGGGATTACCAGATAGGAAAGAATTTGTGTGCATTTCAATATGAAAGCCTTTGATTGTGCTTTTGATGCAAAACCCCTTTCCATTCTTGTCAGCACACCAGCCAGCCTGGGAAAAGCTCATTGAAGGTTGACAAAAGCCAGGCCTGAGCAGCAAACATCTGCCTCCTGCCCTTTCACTTCCCCAGATCCATGTTGTGATTCTCCTTGAGGACAGACCCAGAGTCACAAGCAGAGACAGAAACCTGATCACACCCTCGTCTCCTTTCTCAGTGTGGAGGTTCCTACTGAGCTGGTCTTGGCACTACTGTGGTCACGTTCACCTTTGCCCACAAAGAACAAGGCATTTGGCAAAGAACAGGGGTGCTTCAGGCTGGGCAGCCCTGTTGTGGTTTGAAAGGAAAATGTTTCCCACAGGCTTATGTGTTTGAACGCCTAGTCCCCAGCTAGTGGCACTGTTTTGGAAGGTTCTAGAATCTTTTGGAAGTGGAGCCTTGCAGAGGATGTGCAAAGACCACTTCCTGTCTGCTCTGTCCTGACTTCTAACACAACATGACCACCTACCCCGAGCTCCTGATGTCATATTTTCCCCTCCATGATGGTATGTAAACTGACTGATTTTGTGCGTCAACTTGACATAAGCTAGAATCATCAGAGAAGAAGGAACCTCAGTTGAGGAAATGTCTCCAAGAGATCCAGCTGTAAGGCATATTCTCAATTAGTGATCAGTAGGGGAGAGCCCAGCCCGCTGTGGGTGGTGCCATCCCTGGGCTGGTGGTCCTGGGTTCTATAAGAAAGCAAGCTGAGCAGGCAGTAAACAGCACCCTACCATGACCTCTGCGTTAGCTCTGGCATCTAGGGTCCTGCCCTGTTTGAGTTCCCGTCCTGTCCTTCAATAATGAACAGCAATGTGGAAGTGTAACCTGAATAAACACTTGCTCTTTGGTCAGGGTTTTTGTTGCAGCAAGAGAAACCTTAACTAAGACAATATGTATCCCTTAGAACTGTAAGCCCAATAAACCCTGCAGGGAGAAATAACTAATATAGACTCACTCTCTTCTCAACATTTCCCTTCATAAGGCTTTTCCTCATCCCTACCTTCTGAACCCCCTCAGCAGCAGTGGAGGTAGGTACAAGCCATTTCACTGCAGAACTGTATGTAGGCTTTTTAGCCCAAACTCTCTGGATATTATATTGCTGTCTTTCAGGCCAAGGTGGCTTTTCAAGCTCCCGAAACCCCTTCTGGTTTGATTTCACCACCATCTATCACAGAAAACTAAGCTTTTCTTTACATTCCAGGACCACTGGGGAGGCAGCTGCCTCTACCCAGGGCCTCTGTTCAGCTCCGCCTGCTAGAACATTCATCTCATACCCATCATGACTCCAAGCAGAACATCCCTGGACTCTGCCCACAAAATCCAGGCCCCTCCCTAGTGCTGACCTCTGGGCAGCTCCTCCAACCACATCTGTTCTCCATGTTTCCCCACTGTCTGCCTCGTGCCGCTCCACCCCACATTAATCACTGCCTCCTCTGGCGAATAAAGCGTTCTGCTGAAATCGCCAACATCCTCCCCATCATTCTGTCTTAGTCACCAGCTTCACAGATGTCATGAACTTTCCATTTCTCTCCTTCGTGAGCTCAGGCACGTGTGAGCACCCAAGTCCAAGATCTGACAGCAGGACCTTTGTTCACCAACACCTGCCTGTCCCTGTACACTCTAAAGGTTTCTAAGGTGATAGGTGATTATGACCCTCTGGGCCCAATTCAACAGCCTGCCTTATGTTATTTTAACAGAACTATTCTTTGGTATGGGTGTGAATGGAAGAACCTGAAAGTTCTGAAGCTGCAGCCTTCCCTCTAATCAGCAGTTTGAGGATGGTAAAGAGAAACGGTCCTTTTTCTTTTAAACATGTGAGTACACACATCCACATCCACGTGTATATTTTTATGTACTTCTGTGATGGAGGCTAATATCTGTGTAGGAATATGTGTTAGTGTATGTGTGTGTTGTTGTGGTTAATGTGTGTGTGTGTATTCTAGATGATGAGGCTATATATATATATATATATATATATATATATATATATATATCAGCACAGAATAAACTATGCTGTGGCAACAAGTTAACCAAGAGCTTACCACAGCAGGGCTCATTTCTCATTCACATTGTGTCCCTATGTGGACCTGTATGATCTCTGTTCCACAGTTGACCAGGGCTACAGACTGGTAGAGCTTTTGACATCTTAGAATGACATTGTCTGGGAATGATGAGAGATCCCTGAACATAAAGAATTAGCCCAACTCCACAGCTCTGCTCAGAATAAAACTGATGCAGAATCTATCCCTCCTGGTACCATGAACACCTCTGCAGCTAAGCCTCACCCTGGTTGGCACCTCTCCTTTCCCACAGACTGACAAAACAGCCCTGAGCTCAGAACTAGTCAACCCCCTAGAAAGCTCTAGAGGCCTCATGACAACTAAGCCACAGTATTGGTTGACTAAACAATGAGAACGTGCTATTAGAGAGCTGTGGACCCTGAGATGGAGACAACGGGGAGTTTACCTTTCTTCTCCGGGTTGCTCAGTGTTGACAGGCAAGCCTAGGGCCTCACACACCCTAACCCTGGCTCCTGCCTCCACTGGGCTCTCTAGGCAAAGGAGGCTGGTGTGGCAGACCCCTCCTTTCTTCAAGTACAACTCAGAGAGACCCCATCTGTTTCCTTCCAATCAAATAGCACTCTCCACTCCTCCCAAAGTCAAAGCTGGTAGCTATAGTCCAGATTCTATTAAATATGTGGGGACATGTCTTAGTCAGGGTTTCCATTTCTGGACAAAACATCATGACCAAGAAGCAAGTTGGGGAGGAAAGGGTTTATTCGGCTTACACTTCCATACTGCTGTTCATCACCAAGAAAGTCAGGACTGGAACTCAAGCAGGTCAGGAAGCAGGAGCTGATGCAGAGGTCATGGAGGGATGTTACTTACTGGCTTGCTTCCTCTGGCTTGCTCAGCTTGCTCTCTTATAGAACCAAGACTACCAGCCCAGAGATGGCACCACCTACAAGGGGACCTCCCCCCTTGATCACTAATTTAGAAATGCCTTACAGTTGGATCTTGTGGAGGCATTTCCCCAACTAAAGCTCCTTTCTCTGTGATAACTCCAGCCTGTGTCAAGTTGACACAAAACTAGCCAGTACAATTGACCCCTTATCAACTTGACACACAAACACATCATTAGTAAGCCTCAACCCTTAATTCTTTTTTTTTTTTTTTTTTTTTGCATTTCTGAGAAAATTTTATTGGCTTTTTGGATAAAATTTATTTTCCAGGAAGGATGATGCCATCATACTTCTGCTGGAACCAGCGCATGGCCTCCTCCTTGCTGATTCTGTGTTTGGCCCCAATGCAGCCTGTTCTGCGCTTCTTGTCTGCGATGCTGAACCCTGGCCTACCCAGCACCACATAGAAGTCCAGGCCGTAGACACCAATACTTGGGTCGTATTTGATGCCCAGGTCAATGTGTTCCTGAATACCAGAACCAAAGTTTCCAGTATCCGAGAAGTTATTTTTCTGCAACTCATACTCTCGCACCTTCAGGCCTTTCTCCAGAATTTCCTTTGCCTTGGCTCTGCGGACTGTGCAGTGAACAGCAATCTTCTCATTTCTCCAGATGCCAAAGGACCTGACAGTGTATCTAGCTTTGGAGAACACCGGGGTCTGGCCTGTGAGCTGCTGCAACACCTTGGCTGCCCGGGCTAGTCTGTCTCTACTCTCCCCGACGCAGATATGGAGGCAGAGCTTGCGGATGCTCAGTTCTCAAATGGGGTTCTCTTTTTCCCCCTTGATCTTGAGCCATGGTGAAGAACAGGAAGAGAGAACCCTTAGTTCTTATTCATTCCCAAGATCTAAATAACTTTAAAAGTCCCACAGTCTTTACATCCAGTATCTTTTAACATTCAAAGTTCTTTAAAATTCAAAGTCTCTTAACTGTGGGCTTCACTAAAAGACTTCGTTCAAGAGGGAAAAATATCAGCTGGGCGTGGTGGCGCCCACCTTTAATCCCAGCACTCGGGAGGCAGAGGCAGGCAGATTTCTGAGTTCAAGGCCAGTCTGGTGTACAGAGTGAGTTCGAGGACAGCCAGGGCTATACAAAGAAACCCTGTCTCGAAAAACCAAAAAAAAAAAAGAGGGAAAAATATCAGGGCACAGTCACAATCAAAAGCAAAAATCAACCTCCAACCATCCAATGTCTGGGATCCAACTCGGGATCTTCTGGGCTCCACCAAGGGCTTGACTCACTTCTCCAGCCATGCCCTTTGTAGCACACACGTTGTCTTCTAGGCTCCAGCCGCCTGTACTCCACTGCTGCTGCTGTTCTTAGTCGTGATTTCATGGTACTGGCATCTCCAAAACGCTGCTGTCTTCCACTGTAACTAGGCTTCATCAACAGCCTCTCATAGGCTCTCTTCATGGTGCCAAGCCTCAACTCCTTTGCATGACCCCTTCAGTCCTGGGCCATCAATTGCAACTGAGGCTGCACCTTCACCAATGGCCTTCCATGGCCTCTCACAGTGCTGAGCCTCAGCTGCTCTGCGTGACCCCTTCATGCCTTCAAAACCCGTACCACCTGGGTGACTCTTACACATTACTAAGTAAGCCACAGCACAAGGTACAACCATGGCTATATCTGGAACATGGCCGCTGTGCTCTCAAAAAACACTTCCCAGAAGATGTCACCTCAATGATGCTGGTCTCTTCTTAATCACTGCTAATTTCTTAGCTCCAGCTAACCAGCATCAATAGTCCCAGTAATACAAAGGTTTCACTTTACTAGTTCTGGTATCTTGTTAATCACAGCTGATTCTCCAGCCCCCGCTAACCAGAACCACAGAATCTTCACAATCAAAGTAACAATGGCCTTGAATTTTCCCTCTGAAATGTCACAAGCCAGGCCTCCATCTTCTGCACTGTTCTCAACATTATCATCCAAGCTCCTACACAAACATCCCACAGAGCTCTTAACACTGATATTCTAGCCCAAATTTCCAAAGTCTTTCCACAGTTCTCCCCAAAACATGGTCAGGTTGTCACAGGAATACCCCACTATGCTGGTACCAATTTGTCTTAGAGTTTTACTGCTGGGAACAGACACCATGACCATGACCAAGGCAAGTCTTATTTAAAAAAAAAACATTTAATTGGGGCTGGCTTACAGGTTCAGAGGTTCAGACCATTATCATCAAGGTGGGAGCATGGCGGCATCCAGGCAAGCATGGATCTGAGAGTTCTATGTCTTCAACCAAAGGCTACTAGTGGAAGACAGACTTCCAGGCAACTAGGGTGAGGATCTTAAGCCCACACCCACAGTGACCTACTCCAACTAGGTCACACCTATCCTAACAAGGCCACATATCTAAATGGTGCCACTCCCTGGCTCAAGAATATACAAACCATCACAGGGCCTGAAGAAGATCAGGCCCCAGATCTCCAAATATCAAATTTCAAAATTGCTTTGGTTAATGAACCATCTGTATAACATCCAAGTTCACATTCCACATCTGTGCTTCTCCCTGTCATTTACCTCTGTTCCTCTCTCCCATCCTCCCCAATCTCTTGATCCCAGAATACCTCCTTGCATTTGATTCAGAAAATAACTGTACTGACTGGTTTTGTGTGTCAACTTGACACATGCTGCGGTTATCACAGAGAAGGGACACTCAGTTGAAGAAATGCCTCCATGAGACCCAACTGTAAGGCATTTTCTCAATTAGTGATCAAGAGGGGAGGGCCCATTGTGGGTGGTGCCATCCCTGGACTGGTAGTCTTGGGTTCTATACAAAAGCAAGCTGAGCAAGTCAGGGGAATCAAGCCAGCAAGCAGCATCCTTCCATGACCTCTGCATCAGCTCTTGCCTCCAAGTTCCTGACCTGTGTGAGTTCCAGTTCTGACTCCCTTCGGTGATAAACAGCAATGTGGAAGTGTAAGCTGAACAAACCCTTTCCTCCTCAACTTGCTTCTTGGTCATGATGTGCAGGAATGGAAATCCTGACTAAGACAATAACTTTTATGTATTTTGTCCTCTACTGACTCACTAAGGGAACTCTGCTCTCTGGCCTCCACCCTCTCAGTATTCATATAGAGATGAAGTCACTCAGAGCTGCCCACTCTGCACCCCTACCTATGTGTGAGGTGAAGGTGACTTCAGATTCACAGTGGCCTATCTTAACCTTGATCGAGGACTCAACATAGGAAGACTCTTGTCTTCCTTAGGACCACCATTTCTTATTAACTTCATCTCTCTGGGTTTCTCCACCCACTAATCACAACAAACTTTTGCAATCCAAATAGCACTGGGAAGTCAGGTTTTCAGAATCGGAGCAGGGTCAGTGTGTTTCTTGGAGTCCCATATCTGTGTCTTGGCCTATGTTGCTTCCTAAGGGCATCCTCCCTGGCTTGGTGCTTTGGGGAGAGAGAGGCATGAGGTATTGGAGAGTTCCTCTCCCCACACCCTCTAAGTCTTGAGGTTATCTGAGGAATCCCGAGAAGATCCTTAGCCCATCTCTCCTTTTCCCTCTGCCTCCTCTTCTCTGAGAAAACAGAAATGTGAAGACTATCAGCACTTCCAGGCTGCTAATCCTGATTAGCCAGGCAACAGACACTGGGGGAGGATGTGTTTGGAGAGTGTCTGGGGTTGGAAAGGAGGCCTTCTGAGTTCCATGAGCTGCTTTGCCCTGCTCCAGCTCGCTGACCTTGGTCAGGTCCCTCGTCTCTCTGGGTTTCTGTAATCATTTGGCCAACAAAGATGTTGAATGATTCAATCACTTCCAGAGTATCTGCATTGCATAACAACTGTTTCTCAGCAAGCTGTTCCTATTAGGAACCGGGAACTTTTTTCATGACCNGTGGGGGGTGGGAGGGTAGGTAATATCACTGGACTGTTTGTTCTTCTTGTATATGAAATTAATAAATAACATTGCTTACAGGGAAACTTCCCTGGTAGAGATGTAGAACAGAGGAAGCATCCAAGACAACAGTACTACCAACTGTGAAGTTGTATGTCCTTCTACAGTGTCCCTTGTTAATTTCACCTGCATGCAGAGTCTCCGCTCAAATCTGGACAGGAACCATGCTGACAAAACCCAGAGTACATAGAAGAGTTGATTCCCTGTGATGTCCAAGGCTGCACCTGAAACTCACCATCTGGGCTTTGCCACTTCGAGCTGACATTTAGGAAGCCATCATTCCTGAATCAACTACACCACACAGAAGCCTGAGAAGGAAGTGAGCAAGCAGACCCCTGGGTAGAACCCAGGCCTCCAGCTCAGCCCAGACCCGTGCTGCCCAGAGCCAGGGATGAGCATGGCCCACCAACAGGGAACAGAGGCACAGCCCCACAGGGTCAAGACACACAAGGCAATGACTGTGCAAATTCACTGCATTGCAGGCTGGCTGCCACTCAGCCACAGATAAACCAAGGTTTGCAGAATAAATTTTTATATTTAGTTCCCACTCTCATGGAGATCCAACTCTAGCTGTGTACACACACAAACACACACACACACACACACACACACACACACACACCAGCACACCACTGAATATTTACAAACTTCATGGTAGAGTAGAAGCTAGCCTCATAGGTCCAGCTTCTCTTTGATTCTGAAACTCTGGGCCAGAGGTTTAGTAAATATGGGCAGAGACCAAGGAAAAACCTTGTAGAGTTCACTAGTTTCAAAGCACAAAAAAATTTGACATGATTTTTCTAGTATGTTATTTTTTAAGGATTTTATTTTTAATTATGTGTACATGTTTGTGTATGGGGGTGTGCATTTGAGTTCCAGGAGCAGGTGTTCAAGCCCCTAGAGCTGGAGTTACAGGTAGTTGGCAGCCACCCAAACTGGGTGGTGGGAACTGAACTCATGTCTTCTGCAAGAAACACACTCTCAATTGCCCTGCCATCTTTCCAGCCCCTTTCTGCTGCAAGTTCTTCCTGGTGTGGTGGAGGACATCCTGGCCACCTGCTGTATGTTTGCTCTTGGAGACCACAGCATCTCTTCTGACTCTTTTGTTCTAAGGTTATCAAATAGGTGTTCCATCTATTATAAACAGGGTAACTGTGGTGGTTTGAATAGGAATGGCCCCATAGACTCATGTGTTTGAATGCTAGGCACTATGAGAAGGTGTGGCCTTGTTGGAGGCAGGTGTCACTGTGGGGGTGGGCTTTGAGGTCTCCAATGTTCAAGCTATGCCCAAGCTCTGTGGCACACAATCTCCTTCTGCTGCCTGTGAATCAAGTTATAGAACTATAGAACTCTCTGTTCCTACTCCAGCACTGTCTGCCTAAAGGCTGCCATGCTTCCCGCCATAATAATGGTAACTTTAATTTTTTTCAAATATTATTTTTAATGGCGGTTCTTAAATGTTTCCACATCCCTTGTAGCCCACCACCCACCAGAGGTAGTAGAAAGGAAAGGATTGGGGGAGGGGAAAGTGGACCAGTTTAGAAAGGTTCTTTGGAGCAACTCCTGTGTGTGTTGTCTGGAAATAGGCAGTTCAGTTCACAGGTTAGCAGGCAGCTCCATCCACTCAAAAACGTTTCACAGATACACCAGTTCTGTAGAGTCGGGTTAATAACATCAGTGACATGACCTAGCAAAGTCAGCCAGACCTCAGCCTCTGCAGGAGGGGCCAGCAGGAACACCTGAAGTTCTTGGCTGTGCCTCTCTCAGTGAAGATCAGTGAAGACTTGAGACCCACAAGTGTTGTCCTAGTAAGCAAGCTCTGTCTTTGTCACTCTGTGGAGCCATATTTTATACTCTCCACACATCATGTATCCTCCACGGGTCTTATCTCAACACATGCAAATCCAATCAGCCCGAGTTGGTGCAGTCCGGATAAATGGAGCTCAACTATGCAGTGTAAGGTGGACCAATACATGTGAGTTGTTAGCAAAGAATCTTTCATCATGTGTCCTTTCATGCATTTGCTCTAGCAGAACAGTGTCTGCTTCAGTGAAATGTTCCTTCACCAGTCTGTCTTAGTCTTTCACCCATGTCCACTTCAGGAAAACACTCCTTCATGTGTTTGCCCCAGCAAAACACCATCCAACACAACTGACTCTCCAAAGAACCCTTAAGTTTCCACTTTAATGATAACATACTAAACCTCTGCAACTGAAAGCCAGCCCCAGTTAAAAGGGGCTTTTATAATAGTTGCCATGCTCCTGGTGTCTGTTCATAGCAATAAAACCCATATTAAAACCATAACCTTTCCAGAATAGAAGGAAGGAAAGCAAGGGGCAAGAAACGAGGGGCTGGAGAGATGGCTCAGAGGTTAAGAGCACTAGTGGTTCTTCCAGAGGACCAGGATTCAATTCTCAGCATCACATGGCAGGTCACAGCTATCTGTAACTTCAGAACTAGGCGATCTGATACTCATTCTTGGTCTCTGTTGGTGCTAGTCACACAAACCGTATGCAGACAGAATTACACACACACACACACACACACACACACACACACACACACAGAGAGAGAGAGAGAGAGAGAGCAAAGGAAATACTAGCTGTAGTACACTTATAGAGTGCCTTATAAATCTTAGCCAGCTTTATACTGTGAGCTTATTGTGGGCTACAAAGGATCCCACACACATTCCAATGAGGTTTCTGTGGGTAAGGAAGGGTCTTACAAAGGTGTTTGAGCAAGAAAGAGGGGTATGTGGTTTGTGTCCATTTAACTTCGTTCACTGTAGTCATTATTAGCTGGCTAAAAATACCTGTAAATAAGATTATATATATGGTGTCAGAGGGAGTGGGAGTACCTTCTTCCTCTTCAGTCCTCACACAAGTTAAAACGGCAGAGAGAATGCACATCCATAGTTGCACACAGCCTCACCACATGGACACTCATCTTAGACCTCCACACATGCACAGCACTACATACATAGACATACCGTTTGTGTCTGCCCCCCAAACTCACATACACATAAAGTTGCTATTTAATGACGGACATGGGTATTTGCTGCTGGCTTTCTGACTTAGTTCGCTCAGTCTCCAACTCGGTTAAATGTGACTTTTTCTCTATTGAGGGCAGAGGGCCAAAAATCATGCTGCTTTTCCAGATCTTACAGCTCAGATCCTGACTATGAGTTAACATGTGCCAATGAGAAGCTCCATTCTAGACTCTCATTCAGTGCTGGGTTCAGTGGTGAAACGGGGCAAGAGGAGGTGCTGCAGGCAACAGAGAGGCTGACCGCTTCCTGGTGACATCAATGATGACATCAATGGTGACAGAGATGTGTCTGGGGATTCACCTATAGTCCTTCCCTTCAGTTCCTCCAGAGGGTCTGTCATCTGTTGTAGTGATGCAAGTATCTCCTTTTCTGGACCTGATACAATCAATGGCTCTGCTTACTGTCACCTGGCTTAACAGATCACCTCCATCCATTATAGCCTCTCCAAGTTGCTTTCTTTGTGCTTGATCTTGAGCTAGAAAGTGAGATCTCCAAGGTTTAACTTCTGTGAGGTAGGTGTGGTGGTTTGAGTAGGTGTGTCCCTCCCCCACACCCCTACCCCTGTAGACTCATGTGTTTGAATCCTTGGTCCATAGAGAGTGGCACTATAAAGAGGTGTGACCTTGTTGGAATAGGCATGACTTTGTTGAAGGAGGTGTATCACTGGGGGCGGGGGGCTTTGAGGTCTCAGAAGTTCAAGCCAGTTCTCTGCCTGCTTGCTGCCTGTAGACCTAGATATAGAACACTCAACTCTTTCTCCAGCACCATGTCTGCCTGCACACTACCATGCTTCCCACCATGATGATGATGGACTAAACCTCTGAAACTCTAAGCCAGCCCCAATTAAGTGTTTTTCTTTATAAGAGTTGCCAAGCTTCAGGAGCTAGACCCCCCAACCCCCCAGGATTGTGTAGCAAAAGTACAGCTTTATCTTCATGTGGGTCCCCTAACAAGTGAAGCAGGGACTGTCTTGGTCTCTATTCCCTGACACTGAATCCCCTTCCCTCCTACTTGGACTCAATGGAAAAGGATGTGCTTGGACCTGCAGGGACGAGATGCCCCATGGTGGGGTGGTAGCCAAGGGGGACTCCCTTCTTTGAGGAGAAGGGGAGAGGGTCATGGGGGAAGGACTTGTAAGGGTGGGACTGGGAAGAAAAGAGGGGGGCTGTGATCAGGGTGTAAAGTAAATAAATAATAATAATAATAAAAGAGTTGCTATGTTCATGGCAACTTTGCAGCAATAAAACGCAAACTAAGACAGGAGGGGCAGGGTCTGGATAGAGAGTGACATTGCCCAGTAAGTGTGTGCATGATGTCTGGCTCAGAGGAGCTGCTCACCTTAAGGCCTACATCAACCTTACTCAAATCTCATGGAAAGGTCAGTGGAGGTGGATGCCAAGCAGGGGTAGTTGGGAGGTGATGTCCTGGGTGAGAAGCCAGCCTAAATTTCTCATGGCCAATAAGAAGATAGCTCCCTTGATACAATAACAACGCTCTAATCAGCCATGTCTCCTCCATTAGCCTTTAGACCAAGGGTTCTCCTGTGGGCTTCATGTTTATTTGTATTTCCTCTGGTCTCTGACCAGGTGACATGTCTTAGAGTAGACCTCTGTGCCTGACAATCTATGTCTTTGCTCCATCCTCTGAAGGACCCTCAGAACAAACAGAATGCCAGTGAGACTGTGAAGCCGATCTGCTTCAGGGATCCATCTTTGGGTGTGCAGAGCACCTGAGCCTGTCCACCAAAGCTCTGGCCTCACTGCTCCTGGATTCTTTGCCCGTCTTAATCCCATTTGTCATACACGGAGAAAGGATGCTTTCATCTCTGACCCCCAATGTCTGTGGACCCAGTGTTCTGAATACTGCAGCAACAGGGCCTGGTGTCTCTCAGGAAGGAGATACTGCATGCAGCAAAGCACAATGAATGAAATCACCCATGAAGTAAATGGTCTATGTATCAATTTTCAGCACCCACAGAGGACAAGACACTGTAATTAGTGAAATCTGTTAGTCCAGGTCCTGAGGCCAGTGTTGAAGAGGGTATTTGGGATATCTTGTTGCATGTGGGGAAAGCAGGAACAGGGGAGTACCTTGGAGAAGTGCTGACCTTCGATTGGGGCATCCCAGGGGTGCATGCACACATGTGTGTGAGAATGTGTGTGGCTGTGCATATGTGGAAGGCAGAGAAAGACGTCAGGGTGTCCTGTTCTGTTACTCTCTGCCTTATTCTCTTGAGAAGGGGTGTCTCACGGACTGTGGAAGTTCAGTGAGAGCCTGGAACATCCCAGAAAGAGAGCTTCCTGCCTCCACCCTCAACAAGCTAGAGTTAGGGGCATGTGTTTGGGCATATGAGGCTCCATGTGTGGAACAGGGTATTTGAAATCAAGTCTTCATTCTTGCATGGTAAACACCCACTGAACCAGCTCCCCAGACTGGCCCCAAGTCTAGCCATTAAACCAGCTTCCCCTCTCATAGTGCATACAGACAACAGTAGCCTGCCTCATTCTGTCCCATCTCTGCATTGGGAGTGAGCATCATCCAGGAGAGACGAAATGATGCGTCCATGTGGTTGTTGCTATTGAGATACAGCAGCTTACTTGTTGAAACACTTTTGGGGTCTTCAGATTCAGGTGTTCAAGGCTGCCTACTGTAAATACCTATACATTATTGTGGGAGGTACCAAGGGGGCTGTCTAGAAGGTGAGTTTCAAGTAGAGTTTAGAAGGAAATGGCTGCATTTCCAGAAAGGACAAGGAGTCCCTCCAGCCCAGGCAGCTGAGGTCCTACTCATGCTGGGTATCAAGTCTACACAGGGTCACACACATGACTCTGTTGTTCACAGCATGGCTCACTTCTCTAGCCAAAATGGAGAATACAGGAATGTCTCTGTGCTACCTGGGCTTCCTCACAGAATAGGCAGAAACATCCATCACCGGGCACGAGAGTGACCAGAGGCAACTGCACAAGGCAACATAAAGTTTGACTCAGCACCGTGTTTGAAAGGACTGCCCTTCCCACACTTTGGGCAGTGTGCCAGTCTTCACGAGTGGGAAAGCATGTGTGGGCTCTGGACTGGCCTGCCCACAGCAGGCAAGCTCTTTCCCTTAGAGTGGACCCTTAATGGGCCATGATAGATTGTTGTGCATGAGGTCCAGCCCACTTCCTCTGCACTGAGGTAGCCATGGCTTCCTTGACCTTTGGGATTTCAACTTTCAGAACCAGCTTGTCAAACACTGCAGAACAGACTGTCAGGTTTCGATGAAGGTTCCTTTGAGTCTGTAGATTTCCCTGAGCAGGACTGCCATCCTGGCAGGATTGGGTTTTCTATAAAAAAACACACCGTGTCATCTCTCATCTTAGGTATAAGTGAAATCTTAAAACAAAGATCTGATTTCTTGTAGCACATAGAAATGCCTGCCAAGCCCATTTATTATAGTGAAAAAAAATTGTAACATCCATTATTTTGGGTATTTCTCATTAAGGAGAGGAGATGTGTGCTCCAGAATTCCCACTGGATATTAGCTGTGGTTGCCATGGCTACCACTGACATCATCACCATTGACATGGACATCCCATCATCGTTGTGGCTTCTGCTTTGCTGCTGTTTGGATTTTCTTCATCCAGATGATGGGGTTTCTTCCCAAGACTTTTGAAGAATAGGGTGAGGGAAGTTTGTGAGCAACCTTCATCAACTAGGACACCATCGAGGAAGGTCAGGGTCACTCTCATCTCTCATGTCCCAGACTCCTTTAAGGAAAACAAGCAAGAATTAATTGAATAGAGATGAGTAGGTAGAGATATAGAAATGTGTTCATCCCCAGGACAACACTCCTCCTAATACCGCGTCACTTCACTGTCCCCAGGACACACAACTCTGCCGTTAGCCTCAGATGAAGATAACTCAGTGAGTTCAGAGAGCTAGTAAATCACAGAGCCCAGGGCTGGTGAGATGGCTCAGCGGGTAAGAGCACCCGACTGCTCTCCCGAAGGTGATAAGTTCAAATCCCAGCATCCACATGGTGGCTCACAACCATCCGTAAAAAAAAAAAAAAAAAAAAAAAAAAAAAAAAAAAAAAAAAAAAAAAAAAAAAAAAAAAAAAAAAAAAAAAAAAAAAAAAAAAAAAAAAAAAAAAAAAAAAAAAATCACAGAGCCCAGGGTTGTGAATCCCAGCCCCAAGTAGATGCATCTGTCACTTGGGCATGCTTTAAATCTTCACACTCAAACTGCCACTTTGCACGTTGTGGAAACCATCCCAGCAGCCCTGGGCCTGTGGGGAAAGGCTCTGGCCACAGAGGTAACAAGTACGGCAGGGCTTCCACAAGGCTCTGTGCTGTAAGCCAATCAGCTAGCCGCTAAACTCAGCTCCCAGGGTGCTCTTCAGACACACAAATTCCAGCAGTAAACAGCAAAACTGTTAGACCAGATTAAATTTGCCAAAGTGACTTGGGCCTAGCTGAGAAAAATGGACCCCTCTTCAAATGATACTTTGTCAGCCAAGAGTAACAAAAGCCTGGCTAGAAACCCTTTTGGTTAATTACTCAACAAGCAGAGCACATGCTAGGGGGACTTGGCTAAGGCCTTGCGCCCACAGAGGGTGGAGGAGATATGAACCCCGCTTAATTTATTTTTCATTCCTGTCCTCTGCCTTTCTTTGCTAACAAAATGGTCCTATGGGGGGAATTCCCTGGTTTTGACATTGGGAATCTGCAGGACCTGTCTGGAAGGTGACTAATGACAGTAGAGGCCATGAGCTGAAGAGTGTGGTCAAAGAGAGGAAAGGGAGTGGGACAGAAGTGTGATAAAGGAGGAATTATGGGAATGGGGATGAAGGGGAGGGGCCGCAGACATGGGAGGCAACCTCATCTTTGCTTCCATTGCATTTTTCTTGCCACAGGAAAAGGCAAGTGCAGTAAAAGACTTCATGTTTTTGGGAAGAACTGATTCTTTGAAAAACAAAAACTGCGCTCCAGTGGCTGAGGGTGACACACCCACCTCTGTTTTTCTACAAGGTTCTATGGTATCCCAGGAGGAACACATACACGCCCAAGCAAACATGCCCACACCCTCTTCTATTTTACCCTTTGTATCTATCTTTGCTTTTGAAGAAGCCTGATAAGTATGTCCCTTTATTCTGGAGTAAAAGGTCAGGTGGGAGACTTCCTTATGGCTTTCTGCAGACACCTGGGCCACACCCCTCAGCCTCCTCTGACAGCATCAGCTGGTTTAGCTCGACTCTGGGCTTTGTGTTTACAGTGGTTCAGGCTTGGCCTTTGTGTTATCTCCATCTCCACCGCCCTCAGGCAGAAAGCCCATCTCAAACAGTGGGGGAGTTCCAGGCAGGCCACAGCTTGCTCTGAACACACCTTTATTTCTCCCTCCCCTTCCTCCCCCTCCCTCCTCTTCCTCCCTCCTCTTTCTCTATCTCTTTCCAAGACTTCTTCCAAGTCTTCCTTGTGGAGAAATGCTTCTCCAGTCTGAATTTAAGGCATTTTATGACAAGGTGGGCCTTTCTCCTAAATGTTACATCATTGACTTGTCAGGGGCAGGGACACCCAGACACCTCTTGCTCTCTGTCAATCCTCACCCTTATGGCATTAATTTAACACTTTCAGGAATCCCCCTTCTACCTCTTTCCACCAGCACTGCTTGACAACATCCCAGCTACCCCTCCTTTTGCTTACCACATCTATCCACTAGTAACGTCCAGGCTCTTGAATACAAAGTCTGTCAATACTGAGGGATGAGAGTCGGCATCCAGGTTCCGAATCCTGTCGGCCTGTCCTGGTGTGGTGTAAGCTTCATCTCCCAGGGAGGGGAGTGAGAGCCTGAACTGGCTTTGTCTGCGCACAGGCTACCTGCCCACTAGGATGAGAGAAGCCACAGGAGCAGCTGCAGAGAGCACTACTCCATCTTAGAGACAAGACAACCAAAGCTAGAAAACACACCCTCGCTGTTTATTTCCATCATGGTCCCTAGGGAAAGCAGGAGTGGAGGCTGCTGAGAGGAAAGATGACTTTCTGTAGTCTGAGGAAGGTGAGAAGTGAGAATTCTCCATTTCCACCCCAGTAAGCTTGCCACTCCTGTGGGAAAGTTTTGCTGGGTCTCTGATCCTGTTCTAGTGGAGGAGGCAGTGTCCTGCTGCAACTGCCTCTCTCTGGAATGAAGCTTAAGAATACCTCAGTAGGCTGGGTGGGAGACCCCATGCACTAGTGGCAGTGCCAGGTCAGGACAGAGTGGATCCATCCACAGCGGTGGGTCCCAGGAAGGCTGACAAGTAAGGCGTGCTCTCAGCTCCTTTGTACTGCTGAGGCTGCGGAGCTGAGAGCCTGGCATTCCCCTGCTGTCTCCGCCCCAGACACAGAAATGATACACTTCTCCAAACACCTGTGTCAAGAGCATCTCATCCTAAAGGGTCCCAAGGATCCAGGGAATACAGAAGCAGACTCGGGGCTGTAAGGAACAATTGCTCTGGGCCCTGAGTGGCCCCAAGGCTCTTCTGCAGAAGAAGCCCGAGTTCTCCAGCCAGAAACTGCTGCTCTATGACCGTGGGCAGTAGCGGGATGTTTAAAGCTTCATCACGTGTAATAACTCACAGGAGGAGCTGGGGTGATGGCTAGGTTGGGATAGTGCTTCCAGGATAATTGTGAGGACCTGCTTTCCTCTGAACCATGTGCGGTAAAAGCTGGGCAAGGAGGCAGTCGCTTGTAATCCCAGCACCAGGGAGGCACAGGCAGGAGGCTCCCCAAGACTCTGTGGCCAGCCAGCTTAGCTTCATTGTTGAAGTGAGCAGGGGTCCCAGTGAGAAGCTCTGGTTCAAAAACCAAGGTAGGGTGTGGCTGACAGATGGTGCCATGGTTAAAAGTGCTATTGGGCAAGCTTGAGGACCTGAGTTTGAAAAACATGTTGATTATGGTTGCATGTGCTCTTGGGGATAGAGACAGGAGAATTTCTGGGGTTTGTTGACCTCTGGCCTATAGACATACACATACACACATACATACACATACTCACACAGGCACATATACACGTACACACACCCCCAAACAAACCAACAAAACCAATATATCCAGCTCCCAAGAAACAACACTCAAGGATGAATTCTGGTTTCCACATACATACTCACATACATATGTGTGCACATATCACTCTCACACAAACATATATACACAAACATATATATATATATAAATAAATGAATGAAGAAATATAGGAGCCAACCCTTCTGCAAGGAAATGTGTCTTTGATGTCCACCTGCCAAGTATGTTCTAAACCACTGGGCTGCCTACAGGCTCAAGGGTATGAGTCAGTTGTCCCATAACAGAACACGCTCCATTTAACTCTCAGAGATGCCTTATAACTGAACTTTTGTAAACCCCCTTGCTAGCGGTAACAGTGGTGAGTGGCAGGCTTGTTCAAGCTGGATTGCCAAACTCTGCCTGTGTCTCTTACTCATGGGATTGTGGTCAGGGTGTCAATAGCCACCCAAAGGGGTCTTTATAATCCACCATAAGGTTCAATACTTCCATCCGCAGAAAAGCCAGGCTCAGGCCTCACCCAAGGAAGGCTTAGAAAGGGCACTTGGGTATTTTATTAAGCAGGTGTGTTTAAACTGGCTCTCCTTAAACATATGCTGGGGCTTTTCTTTCAATAGAGAAATGTCACCCATCTTAATGCAATGAGGACACACCCGTCACCATTCTTTTCTGCAGTTGTTTCGAAAGGAATTTTCATGCAATCAGGTGGCTTGTTACACAACTGAACTGCCCGTCACCTCCCTCTGGGTTTCCATGGGTGTTTGTTTCTTTTTAATTCTAGAGATGAGACATCTGTTCCCGGCTCTCGCTCTGGGACGGTAGCTCTTCTCCGTGACCCAAACTCTCCCCAGCTGTGTCCTTTGGAACGGGGAGTATGACCCTCTGTGTGGACCACTCCGCACCCAGGAGGCATCATTCCTAAATCCATCCAGGATGGAGCCTTCCAGCCCTTCATCATCTCAAAACTATGTGCAGGGCAGCAAGGCTGTACTCATGATCCAGGGCAGCCACGTGTTCTCTCCTCCTCAGAACCTGATCTTTGCAGAAGCAGCCATGGTGCACAGAGGAAGGTAATCTCCATGGTGCCCCCAAAGCTCCAGCAGCCATGTGCTAATAATTCAAGAAGCTGAAGGAGATTGAGGGAGAGACTTGGCTCAGAGACTGGAAACAGAAATGATAAGCGAAGCAATGCTTAATTAAAAGCACATTTGTAAAAAGATCAGGCCTGGCCAAAAAAAAAAAAAAAAATGACAACGATAGCTAAACTTTTAAAATCAAGTCACTCTCTCCTGAGATTTCTTCCAGAGCCAGGCTGGATTCAGGACTCTGGGTTTCATCTTCCAGGAGACTCTGCAGATCTGGGGAGGCATGGGGTGGGGCAGGCAGTGAGGGGGAGGTAAGCCAAGTGACAAGTGCTAGCTCCTGGGGCATATCTGCAAAGGGCAGGGCTTCTCCCAGCATGACCCTAGATAAGAAAAGCCATGACAGGAATGAGGCAAAGCTCAAACACTCCTCACCTACGTGCCAGCCACAAACCCAGGACAGACACTGCAAACACACATGAATGGCTTCACAAGAATAGAGGTCCCTCAACAAAAACCTGAACTCCAAATCATGAAAGTCCTGGGGAAATGGATCACTCTGTAAAGTGGCGCCTGCCTTGCAAGCACAAGGACCAGAGTGTAAACCCCAAAACCCACAAACTCACATACAAACCAACCAACCAACCAACAAAAATGTAGCCTGTGCTTATACAGATACTGGGATGCAGAGACAGACGGATCCCTTAGACCCACCAACCAGCTTAGCCGACTCCTAGTTCAATGAGAGACTCTGTCTCAAAAATAATGAAAAGGTAAATGATATCCAAGGAATGACACCAGAGGTACTCCTATGGATAACACACACAGGAGTCTACACACACACATGCACAGGCATATACTCACACACATATAGGCACACACATGCAGACCTATATACACATATGCACACACACACATGCACACATACACTTACTTGCTCATGCACACACACACACACACACACACACACACACACGTACGCAGAGAAAAGTAGATTCTCAGGAGTAGCCTGAGATGCATCTCTATCTTTGGAAAATTATTATTATTATTATTATTATTATTATTATTATTGGTTTTTCGAGACAGGGTTTCTCTGTATAGCCCTGGTTGTCCTGGAACTCACTTTGTAGACCAGGCTGGCCTCGAACTCAGAAATCCGCCTGCCCCTGCCTCCGGAGTGCTGGGATTAAAGGCGTGTGCCACCACGCCCGGCTGAAAAATATTATTTTTAAATCACAGAAAGCAGACCTGCAACTCACAGGGGAAATCACAGGAAGGTGCATTTTTTTCAACTACAAAACCTTCCAAGAACAGGGCTGTAGAAGCAGGAGATGGGGGTGGCCTCTCTACCCTACTCCCTGGACTCCCAGCCCCATTCCTGGAATGATTAGATAGGGAGACTCAATGGTCACAGGCAGAGCTACCACATTCACACCTGCCTGTGAATGAAGACTGCTTACAGATGTGTCCACATTGCTGTTCAGGAAATGTTTATTGGTCAGAGGCTCAGAGGACAATTGTCCCTGTGTATATTGTCACTTACTTGTCCCCTCTGTGACAGGAGAGTCCTCTACACAAAGAAGCATCTTAAGTCTTCACCACTCTTGAGAACCCTACACTTCCCGGTGAATCACTGTTATCCAAGTATGAGGACAGCGTGCTTGCTGCTGGCGCCAAGAGGCACAATTGAGGGAGGAAGAGTGTATCTTAAATAAAAGTGGTATCTGCAGTGGGTAAAACATAGATTATTTTTACTCTTAGAGAAATTGATTTCCTAGGACATGATTAATTATGTCTGCAAAACAGAAAATCCATCAAAGACAAAGTGGTTTTCCCTTCAGAAAACACTAAAAAAAAACCCCTCTACCATGTCATTGCATAAATATGATGTGCTATTAATAGGCATTTTGTCTCCTTATACTGGGTTCACTTTCCAGGGGAGTAGGAACTTGCTTCAAGACTAGAGAAATGTTTTGTTCTCTTCTCTGGTTCCTGAGAATCTAAGCAAAAGTTCTGCCTATACTTACTCTAATGAGGGTCCCTGTGTGGGGAAAACAAGGAAAGAGACCCCAACTTCCAGTGTGAAAGGGACGTTTTCAGCGAGTCTATGTTACCGTCAAGAAAGGTCCAGAATCCCACTACCTTCCAACTAACCCAATTCTTATACCCTCACCCAGCAGGCCCAAGATGCCACCTTGCTCCAGCCATGACTGTGCACTGGCCCCCTCTAGGACTGTGTAAGAAAGCCTTTCTAGAGGCAGCCCTGGGAGCGACTTTCATCTGGAGTGCTATAGTTACCTCCTGGCTGGAATTTCTCAATCCATCTCCCTTCCTTTCTAGAAGGTCACTCTAATCAGACAGCCAGAGTGATCCTGTAAAAACCAGTCAGATCACCGGCTGAGTGGCTCAATCCCTGCAAAACCCTCCCATCTCAACCATAGTTAAAAACAGAGTTCTTTGCCGGGTATGGTGGCACGCCTTTAATCCTAGCACTCGGGAGGCAGAGGCAGGCGGATTTCTGAGTTCGAGGCCAGCCTGGTCTACAAAGTGAGTTCCAGGACAACCAGGGCTATACAGAGAAACCCTGTCTCAAAAAAAAATTAACAAAACAAACAAACAAACAAAAAAACCAAAAAACCCAGAGTTTTTAGCCCCATCTTAGGCAGGAACTCCTTTTCTCTCTCTGGCTGCCCCAGTCCAACTGTACTGGCTTTCTGTTTTCAGAACCACCACTGGACCATATTGTTGCTAGCTTCTCAAATGGGGATTTTCTCCCCTGAGGATATCTTCATATAGGCTCTTCTGTGCAGGATTTTCCCTGTCCAATTACATTAGTGCAGAGAAGGCCTGTGACTGGACAGGGAAAAGGGAGGTGGAGCTAAGAGTTGCAGGGACAGAGAATCCCAGAGGAGAGGGAGAGGAGAATGGAGGCTGATGTGATGATTTTGTGAAGTTAGAAAAATTGGGATAAAGATTTTATCATTATGAATTAGCTCTGAAATTATTATATGGGCATCTTGTAAATTGTGATATTATCAATACATAAATCTGATTGGTTAATTAAGCTTTAAGTCTTGATTCTACTAGGTAATTTGGTGTTAAGAAGCCTGACTTCGGGGGGGGGGGGTATCCATGGGGCATTGTATGACAGCAAAAGGAACTCGGGAGGTGGGCTGCCAGAGAGATGGCACGGTTGGAGCCCTGTGATCTGGTGTGGCTAGAGAGTTGGAGGGCTAGCAGGAGCACAGGAGCACAGGAGCGCAGGAGCGTGGTCTAGCCCCATGGAGAGTTGGCATGTTCATTTTTTAATATCTCCTACAACACTTCTGTGCTTTTATAAATCTTCAAGGCAAATGTTACTTTCCTGCAGAACTTTCCCAAATGCTGACGTTGAAGTTCTAGCAGCTTCTTCATTTTTCTTGCACCTATGTCTGCTTCTGGCTTCCATAACATTCATTACTCCCAATACACCACATAGCTTCCCTTACAGCAAGCCACATTTCTCACAGTGGAGGTATATCTGTCTAACCCTCTATATAAGCTCTACTTTTTAGTCTGAGCCTGACACATAGTAATCTTTAATGTGCATTTAAATTACTAAATGAGTAGTTGTTTACTTGAGTGTCTAAAAGCAAAAATATGGAGGTAAAGTAGATACAGATTGGTAGACTGATGATAGAGAAGATATTTGGGTAGGTGGTGGATGGAAGAATGGATGAATGGGTGGATAGGTTGGTAGGGGAAGACATGGATAGATGGATGAATGGATGGATAGATAGATCACTGGGTAGATATGTGGATGGATGGATGTGTGGATGAATAGATGGATGGATGGATGGATGGATGGATGGATGGATGGATGGATGGATGGATGGATGATGAAAGCCTAGATTAATGAGTGAATGGGTAGATGAATGTGTGAGTGAGTAGATAGATGGGTGGATGGGTAAATTAATAAATAATGGTTGCGTAGGGGGCTAGAGAGATGGCTCAGCAGTTAAGAGCACTGACTGCTCTTCCAAAGGTTCTGAGTTCAATTCCCAGCAGCCACATGGTTGCTCACAACAATCTGTAATAGGATGTCCTTTTCTGGTGTGTCTAAAAACAACTACAGTGTACTCATATAACTATAATAAAAAGATCTTTAACAAATAATTTTGGGGTAGATTTAATAGGTTAAGGAATGGGAAGGGTGGCTTAGTGATAGGTAGATCAACCCCCTCCTCCTACATGTAGAAAGCATGGTAGGCTACAGGAGTGCCTAACTCAAGAGCATTGGGACCACCAAAGGAGACTGTGATTCAGTAGGTTTGGATGGGAGCCCAGGAATCTCAGTGTAATAGGCTCCCCAGGGTTTATTTTGTACAGGGAAGATTGAGTCAAGGGACGTCAGAAAGGTCTGTAAAAGGCTTTCTGCCAGCCTGAGCACCTGAAAGAATGCTCCACCTCATGCAAAGTAAATACTCAGGAGAGCATTCTCTAGGAACAAGGATTGAGAAATATGGCCACCATAAACACACCAGAAGGTCCTTTGGGCTTTTTCCTGGTGTCCCTACCATGGCCTGAATCCCCACCCCCCTGTAGAAGAGATCAGCAGAGCATGCACCTTCTCTCCTCCTCCTTCCACAGTGGAGCTCACTGGCTTTCTTGCCTCCTGGTTGGGAACAGATGAGAGCCTAGAGCAGCCCAGACTCTGCCCAGACGATCAACCTTCCTGTCTGTCACAGGTTAGAATCATCAGACATCACACTTGACCTTTACCCGGTTGCTTTTGGGGGGCTTGCATGATTTTGCAGCACCCCTTCAGGAGTCAGCTGTGTTCTGCCTGTTCCTTTAAATGATGCTGGCTCTCCTTCACAGCCTGTGGTGTGTAACTGTTCCCTAGCACAGCCACGCAGCTTTGTGACCATCATACACACAAATATCTAGCTGTTTTCAACACTGGGCCCTATAATGAATGGGGATTCATGCAGGGTCTGCATGCAAAAAAGACTGTGGGCTGGGGCAAGGGGATGGTATAGAGAAGAATAAAGAGAGGAAACTCCTTAAATCAACACAACCAAGACAGATATAGCTGAATACAAAGTCCTAGGCTTGTATCTCTGAGAGGTCGCAGGCCATGTAGGAAAATACTACTGTTGTTTTATTGAATTAAAATGTTGTCAAAACACTTTCTCAGAATTTATATTTTTTCCCATAGATTAGCGCTGTTCTCATCCTTGGTCAGGGATGCATCTTTTTGCAGTGGGCAAGACATTTTTTTTGCAGAGACTCATAGCTGGTCCAAGTGGTAAGAATGGGCTGTCTTGAGTGTTTCGTCTCTAAACTGGACATGTATCACCCGCTCCAAGGCTGGGGAATACAGAGGAAGAGGGGCAGAGAGCAGCTAAGAGCCAGAGAAGGAGGAGGAGGGGGAGGAGGAGGAGGAGAAGGGAGGGGGAGGAGGAGGAGAGCTGTGTGAGATATTTCCTCAGGACACAATATGGTCACTGCACTCATGAACTCACTGCTGTGGTTACTTGCAAGCCCATCAGCACCCAAGATACCAGAATGGCTTACCACAAGTCCAGATCCCTGCCTGAGGAGCTATTGGTGACAGATGGCCGCTGAAGGACACAGAATAATTTTTCCTCAGTGGTATAGCACACTGGGAATATGCCCACCCTGGAAAAAGCCATGTGGAAAATGAAATGTGAACTAGGGTGACACTCCATTGTCAGTGTGCTTGGATGGCGCACACAAGGCCTTGAGCTCCATGTCCCTCTCCCAGTCACATTTACGGGCTCTGTGTCTTGTATGCATGCAGAAGGTTCTAAAGTTCAAGGGTCATGCTCAACTGTGTAATGAGTTCAAAGCCAGTCTGGGCTGCCTGAAACACTGCATTAAAACAAAACAAAACAACAACCCATAAACAAAATGGGTTGCATTGAAAGGATATGGGGTCACATGATGGGGATTTTATCTGATGTTTCTTGTGTGAAAGTTATAAGCACAAGTAGGTGCTCAGATTGAAAGACCCACAATGTGAGGACTCCCCCACGTTCTGACACCCCAAATCACTCATGAGAAACGGTCTTGATGCAAACAGCAAGAGGATTTTATTTCAAGAGCTCTTGGGCCCACAGTCATACACCACGCAGGGTAGAGGACTGTGGCACCTGGAGTAGCTGGGTAAGGGGGTAGTTAAAGGAAGAAACCACAACTCAAGGGGGTGGGGAGGGCATTGTTGGTGTTAGCACCAGGACAATCCAAGCCCCACCTAACTATGTGACCCTTGACCTGCATTGCCAGGACAACAACCTTCAGCCCCACAATCCACTTGGCTCAGTCCCCACCCTCAATGGTGTGATGTCATTTTCCGTATAAATTAGGAAGTCACCCCCTCCTCACTCTTTTTTCTTCTCTCTCTTCTCTCCCCCCTCTTTCTTTCTTTTTCCTCTTTTTTGCCCCCCTACCCACTCAATAAATCTCTCCCACGTGGAATCACCTTGGCCTGGTCTGCTGTTTGGTTAATCCGCTCAATATATATATATATATATATATATATATATATATATATATGGTATTTTTCATATCAGTTGGAAAATAACAAAAATACCAGTTAAGAGTCATGAGGAAGTGCAAAGTCACAAGAGTCACAAGGAATACCTGGCAATTTTGCGGGTTATTTCTCAAGACAGTTTCTATGAGCCCCTAACAATAGCATATTTGCATAGTGGGCTCCAGGAGTGGTCAGGGTGACTTTCTTTGAGAACACTCCCTGAACCCAGGAAGCAGGTGGGTGGAGGAATGTCGCTATCGGTTTTATGATGAGCATGCCTTAGAGCATTGAGTCACAAAGGTCACATTCTCAAGCCTGGGCCTAAAGGGCTAGTTTTTATGTTTCACTTTTTCAAGATCATAAAAAGCTGATGTCTTTGTTTGAAAGGACTGGTATAAGTCCTTGGTTCTTTCCATTCATAGGTAAATTCTTGAACCTCCTCCTGAGAATGTCATCTACCCAAGAGTCAAGGCAGTGTGACCTTCCCAGCTATGTCTCCTCCGGGAAACCGTTATCCAGCAGTCTTTCAGAGGATTGTAGCTGAACAAGATGATTCGATTCCTTCTTTCTGGCTGGCTTCGTTGTCCTGCAGGGAATGAGAGACAGTACGTGCTTCTTCCCGCAAACTCCTTTGCCAAGACCGTGCCCACATTTTAAATACTTTGGAAAGAGATACAAGTTCGTGCTTGCTTTTATACAGCCCGAGGTTTCGTCTTTTAATAGAAGTACTTAACATTTATTTTATTGTATTAACTGATATTAGGGGGTCTTCATTTCGGCTCAGTTGTGATTTCTGTTTGCATTTCCCTTGTGTTTCTGGCTTAGTCCTCTTCCTTGGCTGGAGTGCCACTTGCTGTCTTTTCTGCGGTGTGGCTTGAGTGCTCACATGCCCATTGGCAACATTCCTAAGAGCTGCCCCTTACTCTCCCCCACCACCCCCACTCCCATCCCCACCCTCCCACTCCCACCTCCATCCCTCACCCCCCACTCCGCAGACAAACAAGAGCACTGGAGCACACAGAATGGAAAACTACCACAAAGATTGTTAGCGCATTTTCTTTAGCTCCACCCCCTTTCCAAAATCTCCTTGAAGTGGGAGGTGGAGTGGGGTGGGGTGGGGGGGAGGTAGGGGGTGGGTTGAGGGGTGGGGGATGGGAGGGATTTGCAGCGCGGGAGGTGGAGTGGGGTGGGGTGGGGTGGGGTGGGGAAGGTAGGGGGGTAGAAGGGGTGGGTTGAGGGGTGGGGGATGGGAGGGATTTGCAGAGCAGGTACTTGACATTTTCTCTTCAGCATCTTCTTATTCATGCATTGGATTTTCAGTGTTTCCAGTGTTTACTTCAGATTGAGTTTATTTTGTTCCCGTTTCCCGTTGCTGCCTTCCACGTCTTAATCTTTGCTCAGTTCTCCGCAGATCATCACTGCCTGTAGGGGCCTTCTAGTCCTGAGACCATCCTGTGTCCCTAGGAAGGCTGTGACTTGGAAGATGTTGAAGACCAGGATGGCCTGTTTCCTGTGGCTGGTGCTTCTTGCAGCAAAGGCCTGTTTCGTCGGTTTGTGCTTGCTGGCTTCTTGTGTCGCTGGTCTTCTGACACTTTCACAATGGTGTGTCTTGCTCTGTGTTTCTCGATGTGATGTCCAACATGGAGTCATTCCAGTCTGGCCTTTTGATTATAAGACTGAATTAACACTCAGAAGAGAACTCATGTTAACTGCTTCCCTTTCAAAAGTGGGGGAGCATTGAGATAGCCCAAGAGCAAGGTTCACATACACATGGACCCAAGTTCAGTCTCCAGAATCCAAGTAAAAAGTCCAGGTGTGGTTGTGGTTGTTTGAATTTGCTTGGTCCAGGGAGTGGCACTATTTGGAGGTGTGGCCTTGGAATAAGTGTGGCCTTTTTGGAAGAAACACGTCACTGTGGGTGTGGACTTTAAGGCCCTTGTCCTACCTGCTGGAAGCCAGTCTTCTGTTTTTCTTCTGAACAAGATAGTGAATTCTCAGCTCTTCCTGCACGATGCCTGCCTAGATGCTGTGATCCTCCTGCCTTGATAAAGGACTGAACCTCTGAACCTGTAAGCCAGCCCCAATTAAAGGGGCTTATAAAGGTTGCTTTGGTCATGGTGTCTGTTCACAGCAATAAACCCCTAACATAGACAGTGGTGATCCATGCCAATAGTCTCAGTGCTGGAAAGGTGAGACAGACAGATCCCTGGGGCTCAATGACAACCCAGTCTCACCTACTTGGTGACTTCCAGGATAGTAAGGGCACAATCTCAAAAGACGAAGTGGACACACATACATACACTGACACATTCTCTCTCTTTCTCTCTCTCTCTCTCTCTCTCTCTCTCACACACACACACACACACACACACATACATACATGCACACACACACATACACACATACATTAGCACATACAAATTCACATACACAGACACATGCAAATAAATAAAAGCTAGAAAGCAAGATTTTTGGCTTACATAGTTTCTTTCTTCAATGAGAGCCGTGCCCTCAGATCTGAGACTGTGAAGTATGATTTCAGACTACAGTACAGCCAGGAGGGTGTACATTCCCACAGAATCCATCTTGAACCCAGAGGCCAGGCTGATGTTTCATGAAGTCCTGTTTTCTGACTTTCTAAGGGAAGACCGTCAGTCCCCACACCCTTACAAACTCTTTAGTGGGGAACCGTAGAGACAGGGGGATTACGAAATAAATACCTTCTCAGCATCCAGCAGGTGCTCAGGCTAAGGGCAAGTGTACAGGAGCTGAAGGAACAAGCTGCTGGACCCTTGCTGGCAGCATGGCCAGCTTTATACCCCACCTCAGAAGAAATAGGCCCTAATTAAGGGTCCTTGACTACTTGCTAATTGTGTCCCCAGATAGGAACATGTCCTAAGGGGTTCACAATTCCTAGCACCTTTCTTCCTCGTGCTGGAACCTTTCTGTCTATGCTTCTCAGAGCAGCTACAGATGGTTCTGTCTGGGAAAGTGCGGGCTTCAAATTTATCAGTGTACACTGTTGTAGAAAATATTTAAATCCTGACCCGGGGTTCTACCCTGCCTTTGGTTATTGAGTTTCTAGATGAAAGACACACTCACAGTTTTTATATTTGCAATAAGCTTTAAGCAGCACAAAAACTGGGCAGCTTTCTACCCTCCATGCTATTAGAATCTGCTTTCTTTTTGACAACCCGAGTTATAACTTACTATGTTTCATCCCAGCTGCTCTTAGCTCCAATTGGGCAGCGCTCAGGGCCACACTCTCCTCACTCTTAACCCATGGCTGCTTCTCCTTCCTCCTCTCTTGCATCTTTCTCCCTTGTGGTCCTCCACCGCCTCCACCCCCACCTCCAAGCCCAGGAAACCTCAACCCCACCTATGTCTCTTCTGCTCAGCTATTGGCTGTCGGCATTTTTTATTCACCAATCAGAATTAACTTGTGGGCAGAGTCACAGAGACTATGGGCAGACTCCAGGTCTGGGGGCCTGTACTTAGAAGTACAATCGACAGTAAAAGACAAAACTTCAACAGTGCCCAAATGCTGCTTTGGGTATTGGGAATCTTGCTGTGATCCACCCCCCTCCTCCACCTCCATCAAATGCCACAGAGAACCCCTAAGGGCACAATCAACACCCAAAGGTTCATGACCCCTGTTTTCACTGTGTCTGTCTGTTCCCTAACCTGTGCTGGGAATGTGCCCTGTACTAGTCTGCCAGGAAATACATTAGCCCAAAGCAGAGCAAGGACCTTTGATCTAGAAGGGCAATCCTTAGATGTTTCCTTGGACACAGTAATTCATGCTCTTTGTAGTTTTAATCACAGACAATATCCCATAATATCAGCTAATTTTAAATTAGGAGCATCTTGTGCCTTGAACATCCTTAAGGATGGAAACAAACATCTGTACTTTTCATTCCCTGTGAGTCTTCCTTGGTCACGGAAACTCAAGCATATCACGGGGTTTGTCCAGAGGAACTATCTGAAGTTCAGAGTATATGTTGTGCTTTCAAGACAGATATTTGAATGTAATATTTTATTTTTCATCTAGAGAGCTTTGAAACGGTCTTGACTCACATCCGTGGAATGACTTCTCTGAACAGCTTTCTGGTGTCTCTGAGGAAGGAAGCAGGATTTGGCAGAGGGGCGAGCATGGCACAGGCTCAGCAGAGGAAGTTGGGGTGTCCATAGCACCCCATCTGCAAATCCTTCCCTTTCCAATGCACACGTGTGCAAAGCCACCCCACAGCTAAGGAAGAGCAAGGGAGACACTCAGCACCTTCGGCAGAAATGTGTTTTTGTTTTTGGTCAATTTCCCAAGTAAATTATGATCATGTCTTAGGCCTGTATTGGTGGAATGCCTGTTCATTATTGAGTACATTTGAAAGCTGTACAAAACCCCAAATGTTGAGAATTAAAATGTCAAGGAAAACAATGTTAGTCAAACTAGGACTTGTTTGTGTTGTTCCGATGAGTCCACTTGGACCTTGATCCTCCTGAGATCCCAGTCTATGGTGCCTGCTTTGAGAGGTGGCACCAAGTCACAACTTCTGGAGGCAGGATGGGTCTCATCCATACAGTGCATTGGCTGTCCCTGCTAGGCTGTGATCTAGGTCTCTCTCTCAGCCAGGAATCCCATCTCTCATGAGTGTGTCTCCATCTCACCACTCAGGACAACCCTCAGGACACAGGAGCCAAGAACACAAGTGGTTCTGAAGCCTTACTATTGCTATTTGGATTCTTCTTAAAACATCTTCACAGAGGTCACTAAACAGACGCTGAGCAGTGAGAGCGTCTTTAGACCTTATTATTGCTTATCATACCCAGATGTTGAGAATTTCAAACATCCCAGGAGACTCATACTGAAGTCAGATACCAGAACCTTATTCTTCCTTACAGATATTAAGTCTGAATTATTCTCATTAAAAATAAGACGTTTGCATGAGCAACTGATACATCTATCTCAGCTTGTAAGGCAGCCTTGCTCAACTAGGGCTTGGGATGGAATTGGAATCCAGGGCAAGGCTTTGTCTACTGTAAGAATTTCCACTCATAAAATAACAGCAAGTGCTTGGTGTGTACTTCATAATGTTATACTCTCTCCTATTTGGAAAGGAAAGCGGTGACGTGTGCCTCCGGGAAGAAATACCTCACATTAGCAAACACTCAGGGACCTGATTTAAAAGAAATGGTTGTTTTTAATGAAAAGGAAAGCAAGTCTAAGGGAACATAGAGTGTGAGAGCATTACTAAACTTCCAGTCAGGGCCAGGAGGCTGCTGTCACAGTGAAGGAGGCTTTGGTTGTTGGCCACTGGAGACACATGATGAGAAAACATATAGAGGAGGAGAAAGGGGAATGGTGAGCTACAGTTTGCTAGGAAAATTAGCTCTGTTAGTACCACTGGATGTAAAATGAATTAAAAATTCTAGCTAGGCAGTATAAAATACAAACAATCCAGGCACTATTATTTACAAGCTGTCAGCCTAGATTGGGCAGGTTTTGAGCTATTCTAACTTCCATCCCAGTCATCTGTCCCTTGTTACTTGATGCCTCTCCTGGCCAAATGCTCATGGTCCATCTCCTCTCATGGCACCTCCTCCTCCCTTGGTGTCCTTTCTTCTTCTTCTTCTTCTTCTTCTTCTTCTTCTTCTTCTTCTTCTTCTTCTTCTTCTTCTTCTTCTTCTCCTTCTCCTTCTCCTTCTCCTTCTCCTTCTCCTTCTCCTTCTCCTTCTCCTTCTCCTTCTCCTTCTTCTCCTCTGTCTCTATCTGTGACCCCCTAGCCAGGTAACCAAAAACTCACATACTTCTATCCACTGCCCAATCACAGGCTTTAACCTTTTATGGACCAGTTAACATAGGGAAGAGAGATTACATAGCATCACTTGGATCTCCTCATCTGGGGACCTAATATTGGGGCCAGTATTTAGCATTTGAATACATAGCTGCATCAGACCAACCCCTACAACTGGATATTAAACTAAATTATAAAGCAAATAATGGACATGACCATTTGCTTTATAATTTCAATGCTGTGACAGCATTTGAAAGGACAGAGTGAATTCAGCAGAGTAGGAGTTCAGCATGTCAGATGTCAGCTCTCCTCTGGGGACACAGAAAGTTAAGGAAGGGTGTTAAAATGATATGTAAAAACAACAGAGAAAATATACAAAGAAATAAGCTCAGGGATGGTGAAGTGTCTCACCAGGTAAAAGTGCCTGCTACAAGGCCTGAAGACCTGAGTTCCACCCCAGGTCTTAGAAGGAGAGAACCAATTCCTGCAAGTTGTCCACGGCTTGCACACACAGACAGACAGACAAATACACAGAGACATACACACACAGAGATAGATACACCCATACAAATACATAGACACGCACACAAACATACACAGAAACACAGACATACAGATAATCACAAGATACAGAGATACACACATACAGATATACACACTCAAACACACACACACACACACAGACACCAAAAAAAGTTCAGAGACACAAAGACATACAGACATAAACACACACAGATACATACCCCCCACACACACAAACTCAAGCAAATTCTAGCTGCAAAAGAATACACAGGAACATGCTATTGAAAGGAAGAAAATGGGGTTGAATGTGCAGGCATGGCGCACACTGACAATCTAGGGAAGTCA
>LR750486.1:330579-430065 GCA_902729485.2 Mus minutoides
TAACATAATTCAAAGTGCATTTATTCCAACTTTAAAATTCCCCATAGTCTATCACAGTCTCAACAATGTTTAAAAGTCCCAAAGTTCCAAGTCTTTTTTGAGATACCGGGAAATCCCTTTACTGTAATCCCCTATAAAATCATCAGATCACATACTTCCAATATATAATGGCATAGGATATGCATTACCATTTCAAAGTGTAGGGAAGGAAGCATAGTGTGGAAATACTGAATCAAAGCAGGACCAAACACCAGCTGGGCAAACTCCAAGCTCTGCATCTCCATTTCTGATGTCAAAATGCTCTCCAGACCTCCAACTCCTTTAGTTTCCTTCTCCTGGGCTGGTTCCACTCCCTTTTAGCAGCTTTCCTTGGCAGGTGTCCCACAGCTCTGGCATCTCTAATGCTTCGAGTCCCCAAAGAAATCCAGGCTTCACCTTCACAGCTTCATGCAATGGTTTCTCTAGACTTTCATGCAGGGACACCCCTGCCACACACCTGGCCCAGGACTTTCCTTAGTCAAGGAGGGAGATTCCATAACCCCTGTCACACAATGACTTCTCTGGGTCTCTATGCAGAGACAGCCCTGACACAACCCTGGCCTCAGCAGCTTCCCTAAGCCATGGAGGGAAATTCCATATCACCTTTCTACTGTCCTTGATTCTAAAGTCAGAACCATGTAGCCAAAAAGGTCAAGTACTGTAGCTGGCAGGAGCTAGAACATGATCCCCTCATTCAATTGCATCTTTACCAGCTTTCTATTTCCCATGGCTTCTTTCACCACCTAAGCTTGATTGCCCAGGAACTTACTTTGTAGACTGCTCTTGAACTCAGTCTGCATGTCTTTGTCTCCTCAGGGCATGTATTAAAGGTATGTGCCACCATACCTGGACCTTTAATTCCTTCTCACAAGATGGAAACTTAGTTGGATGGGATCTTGCTCCAAGGCTACCAATCCCGTAATTTTATTTAATATCTTTAATTTGTTTATCTCTTTGTACACAGGATTTCGCTCCATTCTACTTCCTAGTGGCCGTTTGAATCCTTGAACTTTATATTTGAACCCTGAATTTCATATTTTTCCTTACACAGCTTGCTCTATTCCATCCAAATGCTCTTCTAAAAGTAAACCACAGGACAGAATCTAAGTTGTTTTGAGATTTCATTTGCCAATGCAATTAATCCAAATCTCTTCACTTTTGACTCAGTTAGGCTATTTGGACAAAGGGCAAAAAAGCAGCCACATGGATAACATATTAAAACCTGTCTCCTCTGAAACCTCTTGAGCCAGTGCTCCCCACATCCCCCCAGTCCAAATGACCCTCAGCACCACTGTCTTCCATGTTCTTGCTAGGATGGCCTATTAAGCCCCACTTAAAGTATTCAACCACTTTTGTAACCCAAAGTTTCAGAATCCACACTCCTCTAAACAAAAGCTTTATCAAGTCTATCACAGCAATACCCTACTCCTGGTACTAACTTCTGTCTTAGTAAGGGTTTTACTGCTGTGAAGGGACACCATTACTAAGGCAACTCTTACAAAGAAAAACATTTTATTGGAGCAGACTTACAGTTTCAGTGGTTCAGTCCATTATCATCATAGCAGGAAGCATGGCAGTGCACAGGCAGGCATGGTGCTGGAGGAGTCAAGAGTTCTAGATCTTTATTTGCAAGCAGCAGATAGAGACTGTGTTTCACACTAGGTATAGCTTCAGCATATATAACCACAAAGCCACCCCCAGTAACACACTTCCTCTAACAAGACAACATCTCCTAATAGTGTCACTCCCTATGTGCCAAGCACTCACACACATGAGTTTATGGGGGCCAAACCTATTCAAACCATCACACAGTTGCAGATAGAGTAAAGTATAAGGACCATGATGCTGGAGAACATACAGGCAGGTACACATGGATCTGGAACAGTAGCTGAGAGTTCATATCACAATCCATGAATAAGAAGCAAAATGATATAACTTAGAATGGTGTAGGCTTTTGAACCCTCAAAACCCATCCCCAGTGAAACACTTAATTCAACAGGGCCACACCTCCTAATCCTTCCCAAAGAGTTCCACCAACTGGAGACCAAATATTCAAATATATGACTTATACGGAGACTATTCTTCAAATTACTACATATACACATCATTAAAAATAAGATAAATCTCTTACAGAGGAGGTGAGAATAAGGGAGGGGGATTTAGCCTGCAGTGGGACACAATGCGCAAGTGGCTTCCATCTCAAGCCTTGATGGACACATGTAACTTTGTAGTAACCCCACTCTGGCTGTGCACTCAGCTTGATTGGGGTATGCCACCCAGAAAGCAGGGCTTAGAGTGTGCTTACAGGACTAGGCTCTGCTCGCATGTGACCTCTATGTGCTCACTAGGATGGCCGTGTTCACATTCTATGGAAAGTCATGACTAGAGTGAGTGGGCCCAGTCATCCTGGCTGAAGAACTTGTATATGGGCTCTAGGCAACATCAAAAGGGCTGTCTACAGGATGACTCTTCTAGATCAAGCAGTGGCAAACATCAACCTTGCCTTCTAATAGTTCTAGAATCTGTTTTCATGGTGATGACCCCATTATAAATGGTTGTGAGTCACCATATGGTTGATGGGAGTTGAACTCAGGACCTCTGGAACAGCAGTCAGTGCTCTCAACCTGTGGGCCATCTCTCCAGCCCCAACTTCTTCCTAATCTTAGAGGGTAGATTACTTAGGGTTTCCCCTGCTGCATGGACAGGTACATACAATATGTATGCATGCACACAAGGTGAGGGACATGGGCATAGCGGTATATGCATATGTACAGATGATTTGAGTATATTATGGCAGAGTATTAGAAGAATTTAATGACACTACTGTAGATTCTGAAATGTCCCTCAACAGGTACCTGCTATCTGGAAAGACAGGAATCAGGCTCAGCTCATGGCTGAAGGCCCCAGGAACAGAGAAATGATTAGACAAGTAGCACTCATTATGAAACTGAGACCTGGGAACCAGTTAGTCCCATGAAAGGCATTACAGGAAGAGCTGCATGTGCTGGAATCTGAGGTCAGGAGTAGCTGGGCTTCTAATGTGTCCCCATTCCTATGTTTCTCCATTCTATCCAGACCCCATGGGACAGAACTCTCCTTAGAGGTCAAGGGTGGAGTTTCCCATGTTCATTTGCTGTTTAAAATGCCAATTGCTCACAAACACTCCTAGAATTCTTTGCCAGCTCCCTCAACATAGCCATCTAAGTTTGGAACTGACCATGATAGAGTAGTCCCTTGCAAGGGCTCTCTTCCCTTTAGCCACATCTCCTACTGTGCCCCCATCTATCCCTGTTCATCTGTGGCTCTTGCCTCCTGGCCATTATGCTCCAGTGGCATGAAGACTTTGTATTTTCTGTTCTCTCTATTGGAGACGCTCCTTCAATCCCCTCCTACCTATCTATAAATAAGTCAAGACCCCACTCACCGCTGTTTGAATATGAAGCCCGGTTGCTTCGCCTCACTGAATATAATTTAATTTTTCAGGATGAGGACCAAACTGCAGCCTTTGTCTGCTCCCTTCCCCAGTTTGCGTATACGCCTATTGTGATGCTTCAAGTTGTCAACTTGATAGAATTTATAGTCACCCTAGAGGTGGGCTTCTGGGTAAAATTATGAAGGATTAATTGATTTGTGAAGATCTGCCCTCTGTGGAGTACACTATTCCCTGGCTGGGATTCTATATTATACAGAGAAAGCACTCACGTGCATACGTTATGCTCTCTCGAGATTGCAGAGGTCACGTGACCAGCTGCTCCAAGCTCCTGCTGCCTCAACCGCCCACCGTGACAGACTGTACTTCGAACAGTGAGCTGAAATAAATTCTTTCCTCCTTAATTGGGTTTGTCTGAGGCTTTTATTACAGTCTCGAGGAGGGGGGAAAGATGAAAAAAGACACTATCATCTAGAATTTGGCTCAAGAGCGCCTATTACATAAATGGTTTAGTGTGATTTCTGTTTCAGGTGAGAGAAAAAAGTGTCAGAAAGGTCCCACCACTCCCTTGATACTATGTTACAAACTCTAAGAGTCAGTGTGAACTTGATACTTACTGATCCCAAACTCTTCCCATGGCATAACCCGGTAGATAGGATGATAGCAGCACCCAGACCTCCACCCTTCCTGCAACCCGAGGCTCACCCAGCTCCAACACCACTGTCAGCCCAGGCAGGGAACACCGTGGGGCAGTCCAGGCCCTCTCATTCTGCATTCTACTGGCTACTATGTAAAGGCAGCTGTGTCCACAACTGCTCTTCTGACAGAGGCGGTGGGAGAATGGGCTCATTTCCTTTTGTCTCCTCAAACCCCTCTAGCCTTTCATTTCATCTTCTAAAGGAGAGTTTCTACCTCAGAGGAGACCATTAAAGACCCCGTTGCTCCCAGGGTCAGCAGCTGGCGAAAGGCCTGCCTTTGTGGGTCCCGTACTCAGACTCCTGTTAGAAGCAGAGTCCATCCTTGCTCCTGAGGCACCGAGGATGTGATTAATGGGCTGCCACCCTGATAGATGGTAAGCATAATGGAGCTTGAAGGAAATTAATGGTATTTTGAATCTTTAATAATGGTACATAACTATCTATAAGAGACATCTCCATCACAATGTGACTCTTCTAAAAAGCCGGTGGCGCTTTGCTGACAATGGAAGGGATGCTTTGGGTGTGTGTGTGTGTGTGTGTGGTTAAGGGTTAGAAGGAAACATGGCAAATAAAAATGTTTGTCGGGATAGGGAGACCGTGGGCATGGCTTTTTAGTTGACTTTCCTTAAATATTGTCAGGGCAGTTTGTGTGCAAGGAATTCTTTTTTTTTTTTTTTTAATGGAATACAAAATTGAATTTCGTTCTCTTTAAAATGTCTGCATGTTTTTCACAGGAATGTAAAGATTGGGTTAATTTATGCCCTTTCCCTTACCTCTAGCAACAAAGGAGCCCCTATTCCACCCCACAAGTGTAAGCTACATGCAGGGCCATTGTTATTGAGGTGCTGTCCATTAAGAGTTTGGGAAAATGCACAGTCACCCCAGGAGGAAGGGTCAGAGGGTAGGAGGAGAGCGAATTCAGGAACAATGTCTCATTGTGGTACCCAGAGTTGAGCGAAATTTTGTACAACTTCGGAAAAATTCTAAGCAGCATTTGTAGGGCAGACAACGAGTTAGAGGCTGCAGCAGACAGGCATGGTGACAAGCTCAGGGTGACGACTCTCTGAGGCTTCTCTGAGGCTTTCCCACGTGGCAGCGTTTGTAGTCTAGAAAGGCATCCTGACCTGCAGCAAATGTCCACTGAGTTCCTCCCCTTTCCCACACCCTCAAGTGTTCTGCCACCAGTTACATGGGACTCTTACTAGAGATTATCAGCAGACGTCCTGTGACACATGGCAACTGGCCTCAAGAGGGGTCTCTAATTTCCATGGTGAGCCTCTTCATGGTGCCTCGAGTTGGATGCTTGAGCTCTGAAATCTCAGAAGCTTCTATGGAGGAATTTCTGAATCAAACCCAGAGGCTTCCTGGTACTGAGTTTCCAAATTGTTCCCATGTCAGAAGATAATGATGTCACTATCTGATATACTAATAGCATCTTGAGAGGAATTGAGAGCACATGTCACGGTAAGAGTCTTGCCTCTGAAACTGTCCCCTAGTCAGGGCTTTGGAGGCCTGTTCCCTTCTGACCTCTATTTCATTTGAGAAAGGTGGGATTTTATTTTATTTTATTTTATTTTATTTTATTTCATTTCATTTCATTTCATTTCATTTTGAGATAGGATCTCATGTAGCCCAGGCTGCCCTTGAACTCACAATGTAGCAGGGGATGTCTTTGAAATTCTGAATTTCCTGTTGCAATTACAGGCTTATGCTACCATGTCTTGGTTAATACAGACCTGGGATGAAGCTCAGGATATCCTATGTGCTAAACAAACATCCTCCCAACTGAGCCCTCACCTAAGAAATTTTTATGTGACCCAGGCAGATGATTATACAAAGCAAATATTTGCTGGTAACTCGTTATACATAAAATTAAATTTAAAGTAATTATTTGGTACACATACAAATGGTGCATACTGTTGAAATGGGTGTGCTTACTTGCTTACTTACATACAGAACTAAATGCTGCCTGAATCTGAGGGACTGAGGAACACAGAGAACCATCAACGTTTTTCAGAGTTGGCCATAGGTTTGATTTTATAATCGTGAATGCGAAAAGCATAACTACATAGCACAGTATGACAGAAGTATGTCCGAGCCGTGTCAGAAGTTGCTAGAAATTCTGGCTTAATCTCATGTCAAAACTCATTGATCAATTCCTCATGAACCTCAAAGCAGCAACGCAAACAGTAGAAATCAAATATTCTAACCAATGGTTCACAACCTTCCTATGCTGCGACCCTTTAACACAGTTCCTCATGTTGTGGTGACCCCCAACCATAAACCCATTCTTCTTGCTACTTCCTAAGTGTAATTTTGCTACTGTTATGAATCATAACGTAAATATCTGACACGCAGCATATCTGATATGCGGCCCCAAAGGGATTGTCGTTCCCAGGTTGAAAACCACTGTAAATCTAACACAACACAATCCAGAGTTACACTGATCTGATACATGCTGAGGAAAGGCAGAAGGAGATAATGAAGTCTCTCTTTTCCATAATGAAACCATTATGTTTCTACAAAAGCAGGAAACGTCTCACAGTAACGGTGCTGTGGTTCATGGTGTACAGTAGTCTCTGGAGCAACATGAAAGTAGTCTCAGCAAGCAGTCGAGGGGGTGTGGCTTCAGAACCAAGCTTCCTGGGAAGCTGCGCGGTGCAAACTGCTCATGCGCAGTGGAAAACACCTCCAGTTCCTTTCACACTTGATTTTGAACTAATCTTGGTTCAGAAACTTCCTAAGCTTTACCAGACATTCTCCATCACTGAAAAGGAACTCTGGGGTCCAGGAAAATCTGCAAGGTTATGACACATTAAGAGCGGAGTACATATTAACTAGAGACTATACTAAGTTGTGGGCGAGGAGAAGGGAGAGCGGGAGTCCGAGGAGGACATCAGAGAATCCATTGTCACCAACTTGGAGGCCTCGGTCATTGCTAATCCAGTGGGTTCCTCTACCTCACCTCCTTTAAGCTCTGTTCATTCTGGGCAGCCTTTGTCCAGAAGGCTGGAGCACACTGATGCAAGGAATGCCAGACTCAGCTGCACAGTTCGCCATACTGATCTGCAGCGCTTGTCACCTTCCTCATTGTTGTTCAGCCAATGTCTGAAAGAGCGACTTGGAAGGAGGAAAGATGTGTTTTGTCCACCATTTCAGAGGGATCAGCCATTGTGGTGTTGGAGCAAATATTTAAACTCAATCAGGGGTTTCTACCCCACCTTGGATCATTCAATTCCCAGATAGAAGACACACAACTTTTATATTTATGATAAGCCTTATATTCTAGAGCTGGGCAAGTTTCTACCTTCTAAGCTATTAGGCTCTACTTCCCTATCCATAAACCTGAGTTATAACTTATCTTGTTCCACCTGGGCCTCTCTCATTCCAATTGGCCAGCCCTCGTGGCCACGTTTTCAAGATTCCTACCCCATGGCATCTTCTCCTCTCTCCACCTTCTTTTTCCCTCTCTCACGGTCCTGCCTCCAATCCCAAGCCTGGGAACTGAAACTAGGCCTAGCTTTCTTCTGTCCAGCTGTAGGCTGTAGGCATCTTTATTGACCAACTAGGGACAACTTGGAGGGCCAGGGTACATAAGATCCCTTCATCCCTGAGGCCACCAGGGGCAGCATTTAGCATTTCAATACAGAGCAACAGACCAAACCCCAAAAGTTTTAGATTAAGGAGCAAGGTTTGTACAACAAAGGCTGGTGAACGTCATAGGCCTAGATCTTACAATACCTAGCAGCAGACCAAACCTCAGCACGTGGCATGGCTAAAGTTCAGAGTTTGGAGGCCAGGAGTCACAGCAGAGAAAGAAGCAGCAGAAACAGCTCCCGAGAACACCGATTTCTGAAGCAGGTGGGCAACTTCCAGGTGTCCTTTCAGCCAGTGTCTAGGGGGCGTTTCCTTGACTCTTCTGACAGCTACAGAGGGAATTACAAGACATAATTATTCCCAAAGAGGTCAGGCTATGCCTCGAGCTTGCTGCAGAACTCACAATGCAGTCACCCACGTGATGGTGATTTTGAAAGCATGTGGGGAGACCCTCCCAGGTTTGTCCCCTATTCAACAGAACCCACTGATACAGGAGAAGTTTAAGTCAAGGGATGACAGGTGCTTTGAGGGAGCCACAGCTACTGAGTGGAACTCTGCCTGCCTTGTCCAGTAGCATGTAGCTTTCGAGCTGTTCTTGACGTCTTAAATGGGTGGATCTGGTCTGGCTGGGGCAGCTGGGAAATCGCTGGCCTGCTCGAGGAGTCTCCGCAGAAAGTCAAGCTCCCAGTTCCACACAAAGCCCCTCCCCACCCCGTTCCCCCTTTTCCAATGTGGGGAACAAGAAGGTTTTCACACAGGTCTTCGTTTACTGTAGAAATTGATGCCATTCCCAGAAGAAAAGGTGCAGACCTAAGGGCAAAGGAGAAAATATTTAACTCGGAGCTTGTCCAGGGGGAGGCCCTGCCTGAAAACCCAGGGGCATAAGAAGGCCTTCCCTGACCCAGGGGCATAAGGCTGGAAATCTTGTCTCCGTCACTGTGGAGAGTTATATTCCTTAATGAATAGCATTACTTCACAGATGTTAGAAAACAAAGCCATGCTCAGTTGGTCGAAGGGCCAGATAGCACTACACTGACATCTAGGTCTCTGCCCTTCACTGATGGGTGCGAAGGGACTTTGTAAATATACTCGTTGCTCCACCCCTTGTCAGAGACGTTTCTCTTTGCCGTAGATCACAATTCGCACAGAGACCTCTAACTGGTCAGGTGTAGAGAATGAGCGTCTACAGAGAGCTCACCCCTGAAGAGGAGGGTGTTTATATTATATTGCTCCTTCTCTCAAGGCTCCAGGATCGTCATGGAAGAGATGGGGGAGAATACAAGAGGCAGAGGCTGTGGATGACGATGTCAAACTGTGCTTTCTGGACACAGGGGGACAGCTGTTCACAGTTTGACAACACGCAGAAGACCCGTGTGAGTCCCTGTCACACTGACTCTCAGCAAGGAGAGAGGAGGTGGGCACGAAGCCCAACCCCTAGCTGAAGAGCTGCTGGCAACCGACAGTTACAAGAAGAGTCAGTTTACTTTAAGGGTGTGCCCCACCCCCAGTGGAAGATCATGTACTAAGAGTATATAGGCAGCAACAATTGGACCTGATGGGTTCCAAAAAAGAAAAAAAAAAAACACAAAGTAGATTATGTCGGGACCAACTAGGGACAACTTGGGAGAATTTATGGGACAGGGATGGATATGATCCTATATGAAATCCTCAAAGAATTAACAAAAAATGAGAGAAGAAAATAAAGCACCATTCTCTCATGCACAACTCTTAACTGATTCCACCAGGATGCTCGAGGCCAGGAAAGGATTCAGTGGAGAAACCATCAGTCACTTCCCCAGGGCAGGTGGACCTCTTACTCTGTGGCTGACCATCAGACAGCTAAGACCCCACACTGGGCATTGACAGCACTCTCTTAACTAAGAGCTACCCAGACTCTCAATCTCCATCCACAAACGACCAGCGAGCTGAGAAAGTGCTGCTGTATCGTTTACCAGCAGCCCAGCCACTGAGAACCCTGGCTCTTTATGTGCTCATCTTTTGTTCTGAATTTTGCTCATTGGTATCTAGTATTCCCTTACTAATGTGCTGACCACTGCAGACAGACCTTGTTCAGTTGCTCATGGCTGATTCTTACCGGTCCGTCAGACTCCATTTGGGCCACATCCTTCCTCCCAGTTCAGAACCAGCTGAGCCTAAGGAGCATCAGGCAGCAAATCCAAAGGAAGGCCCATGAACAGAGCCGAGCTTCTGCCATATGGAGCCAGATGCCCAATGTAGCTAAGCCGGTCCTCAGCTGTGTCTCAGCTGGTCCCAGCTCTAGACCCCAGTGCATGCTGAGCAAGAGCTCAAGTAAGCCGAAGAAAGCCAGAATGTGAGACTCAGACATGAGAGGGGAAAGGCATATCATGACTACATGAAGATGGCTTAAGGGAAGGGTAGGCGTCCAGCCGGGGCTTATAAGTAAGGAAAAGAAAGGGGTGGGTAATAAATCAATTGCCTAAAATATACAACAGCAGGGACAACCTCTTCACTATTGAGTTCCTATGGTGCTAGATTCTGAGCCTGTAAGGATGGCTTTAAAACAACATTTGAGCCAGGTCTTAAATATGGACAGGGAGCCTAAAAAACTGTGGTGTGCTGCTGTCCTCTGCCCAAGCGAGTGACAGATATCACCAGCTGATCACCTAGCATCCTGCATCCCTCACTATTATTAACTGCTCCAGGTACTCTGCGAGGCCTAAGACTAGGGGTTCTCTATAGCTTGCTCTTGAGACTCGAGCAGACCTAACTGTGATTTCAATGCTGTCAGACTCTCTAGTTCTGTCCTGGTTCGCAGCCGTACACTTGCGTTTTTTGCCAACAGCCCTCTTTTGAAGCCTAGCATATTCTTATTTGTCAAAGTTTTTCCAATACCCAAGCGACAGGAGGTTCTCAAAGGGGTGACACAAGAGAGTGTACTGCACATGGGGTAAATGACACACTTCTAAGGACGGCCTGAACTTCATGGGTGTTTGTGTCACTGTAGGCAGCAGTCGTGGGATCGCTGTCCCCTTTGTGTGATGTCCTGTTATAGGCTTCAGGGTGGGGGAGTGGTGGGGAAGGGAAGTCTGCTCATTCACTGTGGGTTTTACTCTCCTTGGTTCCCCCACAGTGCCTTGCAGCAGCTTCCCGGGCTTGTGCCTGTGCCTTCCCGGGCTTGTGCCTGTGCCTTCCCGGGCTTGTGCCTGTGCCTTCATGCCCAAAATACTCCTGAGAGTTTCAAAGCTGAAAAACTTGGCAATCTTTTCCACTGGGACAGCAGTGTGCAGGGTGGAGCCTCAGGTTCCATTTGACATCTAGATGTTCTAACTAAAGGCTATGGTAAGAAAATGACCAGCACCAGGTAACCTGCCCTGTGTGCTTTGCAGGCGTCACCTCAGCGAAGCATCTTAGAAGCCCATTGGCACACATTTTAATTTAGTTCGCGTGATTGGTTTATTTATTTACTATGTGTGGGTATCTGACTGTGTGTACTCTGTGTGCTGCTGGTGCGCCTGGGGTGGCTGGAAGATGGTGTTAGATCCCCTGGAACTGGAGTTATAGATGTTTGTGAACCACCATATGGAGGCTGAGATTCGAACCTGAGTCCCCTGAAAGATCAGCCTGTGTTCTTAATCACGAAGCCATCTCGCCAGTCCCCATAAGAGCACATTGTAAGAAGCAAAGACTGGGGCCAGGAGAGGTTCACCTTACTGGCCTGGAGCCATAGTTATTAAAGTGGAAAGTGGGTGTGACCGTAGCTGACGCCATTTTTTTCTTTTTCTTTCTTTTTTCTTTTGTATTTTTTATTTTTTATTAGATATTTTCTTCATTTATATTTCAAATGCTATCCCAAAAGTCCCCTATACCCTCCCTCTGCCCTGTTCCTCTACCCACTCACTCCCACTTTTTGGCCCTGGTGTTCCCCTGTACTGGGGCATATAAAGTTTGCAAGAGGACCAAGGGGCCTCTCTTCCCAATGATGGCTGACTAGGCCATCTTCTGCTACATATGCACCTAGAGACATGAGCTCTGGGGGTACTGGTTAGTTCATATTGTTGTTCCTCCTATACGTTTGCAGACCCCTTCAATTCCTTGGTTACTTTCTCTAGCTCCTACATTGGGAACCCTGTGTTTCATCCAATAGATGACTGTGAGCATCCACTTCTGTATTTGCCAGGCACTGACAAAGCCTCACAGGAGACAGTTATATCAGGGTCCTTTCAGCAAAATCTTGCTGGTGTATGCAGTTGTGTCTGCATTGCCATTTTTTTCCTTCCTTATGTTGATGACGTGCACTGCAACGAATTGGTCTGAAATAATTATGCCTGTGCGTGTTTTTAAACTCAGAGGTTGCCTTATACATCAGCAACTGTTCCTTTCTGTGAAATGAGGGGTAACGATCTTTCCATTTGGCAGGGTGTAAAGTCAGTCAGACAGAATCACATCATCTCCCTTAAGCCTGGCCCAGGAAGGCAACCTCATGAGAGGGAGGGGGAGGGAGGAGAGGGAGAGCACGCCCAAGCCCCCTCCTTGCCACCTTCCTCCCCAGTACTGCTATCTCTTCCCTGATGTGTTTTTCATTGCCTGGCTCTGTTGGGACTTTCTCCAGATGTTCTTAATTTTGGTGATTTTTCCATTGCCCATGAGCCCTTCAGTACTGTAAATATTTTACTTCAATCTTCTCCATACTCACAGAACTTTATGTGGTCACTTCAAACACTGGTGCAGAATTGTCTCTGTTCCTTAGGGTTGCTTTGCGAATTAAGAGCCTAGTAGTTGATATCTTGCTGGCTCCAAGTGCCTGGTTTTTTTTTCCCCCCTGAGACTTTGAAGTCTAAAGGAACACAGAATTATTCATTGCCGAGCATATATAGAGAGTGTACTTAGCGCAGATAAAGGTGCCTCTTGGGCATAAATTTTTCTGTTATCAATAACTACTTCTCCATTTGGAGATATCCAGTTGCCATTTTTAATCAGTGTGTTTGGTGTGTGCATGTGTGATGTGTGCATACCCATCTTTAAAAACTCTATCTATGCCCACTGTCTTCAGGGGCACTGCACCAACACTGAGAGTATTTGGCACACAATTCTTGCACACATGAAACACCGTAGACTACGGTAGACTCTTCCAATTCTGCAACTGCTTCTGCCCTGCCCTGCCCTTCCTGTGGCCTCTGCGGCCAGGCCTCCCCTGGACATTCCTCTTCTCACTCAGCTATGCCTCCTTTTGGGTGGTTTAAAATTAATGTGTACTAATAATCTTGTTACTGTTGATATGTCATGTTAATCAGCAATAAATCAATTTTGTGTCATCTCAGAACAAATCCATAGAGTGACTCTGACTTTTTTTTTAATTCATTCATTTGAAGTCAGACAGTCCTACATTTTATGACTTGGGAGCTATACAAAAGAACTAAATTCTTTTAAAATTAGATGTATTTATTTTATCTGTATGATTGCTTTGCCTGCATATATGTATGTACACCACATGCTTCATGCCTGTGCCCACTGAGGTCAGAAAGAGGGCATAAACTGACTCCCCCATAACTGGAATTATAGATGTTTCTGGGCTGCCATGTAGGTGCTGGGAACCAAACCAAGTCTTCTGCAAGAGTGGCAAGTGCTCTTGACCTCTGGGCCATCTCTCAGGCTCTACTAAAGCCTGTCCTTACTCCTTCTAAGAAAGCAAATGTTTGATTTTGCTGTGACATTGTATAATGCAAAGATCCATTGTTCTTTATTACATTCAAAGGTGGAAAGAATACTGGAACTTAACCATCAGCAGATGTGGAACGTCATATGGGCATCTGGTCCATCGTACCAGTGGGGGAATTTTGTTGGTAATGCTGTCTAACTTTTTTTTAAATGGCTAGATGTTGATAAATAACACATTAAAATGGCTCACATAATGGATTTTTAACAACTTCCTTGGGAAATATTTCTGTGTCGCCATAAGATTTTTCTGCTCTGAAGCCCTTCCTGCCACCCACTCTATATTTCCCTTTGACATATTTGATAGCTCAATAAAGTATCAGTTTCCTGGAGTACCATATATCTTTAGCAAGAGATCCAGATAAAGGGCTGTGACATTTTGAAACCAGAAAGGATCCAATGAGTCGAAGCCTTGTCTGAATACAGACTAGTATCCTTTCAAATAAACTTATATTTATTTATTGAATGGAAAGTATTCTTAACCCATTTTTAGTAGAAAGGATTCCTTTTGTAAAAAAAAAAAAAGTCAAGTATAAACTTTTTAAGAATACCTTTTTTAAAAATTGCTTATGTGTACATGTGTTGGGGGAGTGGAGTTTGTGGGTGAAAGGTGTCCCTGGAGACCATAACGGGCATTGGATGTGCGGCTGGAATCACCAGCCCTTCTGAGCTCCCACGTGGATGCTGGCAACTGAACCCGGTCTCTATGAGAGCAGTGAGAACTCTGTCAACTTTTCTTATATTTAGCCGTGTGGTGTTTTTGTTAGAAATGGTCTTGTCTGTGGCTTATCCAAGTCCTCCGGCCACTGGCCACCCGTGAGCATTCATGTTGAGGCAGAGGGGAGAGCTGCCCCTCGGTGGCCCTGAACTCAGGACAGCCCTAGGTCCAGTCTTCCTGTCCTTTCTCTGCCTTCCCTCAGCTGCTCATGGTGCTTCTGCCCCAAGCTCCTCTGCTGCCACACCAGGAGCTCTGCTGGCTGCTGCCTACCCTGGATTCTTGCTTCTCTCCCTCCCCTACCTCTCCCTACCTCTTCCCTCCCCTTCTCTCCCCTCCCTCCCACTCCCCTCCATCAGGAATCCAGGGCTTACATTGTCTGCTCCAGTGCTCTGCTCAGTTTCTGTCCAGAAGAAGAGGTTGGGAGCTGGGGGGTGGGGTCCCAGAAAGCAATTCTCTAGTTCAACCTTTGCAGGGCACAGTTGTTCCTCGGATCAAAAGGAAACCTGGTCAGAGAAGATTCGAGGCCATCTCCAGACAAGCCCCGAAGTACCAGCCCTGCCTCACATACACCCCCCAGCCCCCGTGTCACTCAGCCACAGTGATTCTTCTCTCACCGGTCACTCTGTCCCTCCCTAAGGCCTGGATTTCACTCCCCTCAGCCTACTCTGTGCCTAGGTTAGGCTCATGTCTACATCTCTGGGTTCTACCATGTGCTCCTGAGCCCCATCCAATAAAGACTATGGTTGTGCATGGCTCTGGTGTCCCCAGATATAGCACAACTACCTGGATGAGTGTGTCTGCCTCAAACAGGGAAGGACTCTAATCATGCACACATGTTCACATGCTCACACACACACACACACACACACACACACACACACACACACATAGCACACACACATGTATGCACACACATGCTCATATGCTCATACACACACCACCCACACATGTATACATACAGGCTCACACACACTACACATACATGCTCACACACTCACACATACCACATACATGTTCATATACTACACACATATGTACACATACACACACAAACACACACATACACACATTGGGGACTAGAGAGCATAATCCAAGTGTGAGTGGTATTGGTTTGGTATTGGCTTTGTTTTGTGTTTTCTTTTATGTATCAAAGCTCTCTTATATTTCCACCATCACGCACTAACCTCCCCCGCCCGAGACGTTATCTATCGTGCATGACATGGAAGTGGCATTGAAAGAGCTTGGCCATAAAAAATGGAGAAGGAAAAACTCTGAGCATAACCAGAGAGTAGGTTTGGTACCCGTCAGAGTGATGAGGGCTTACCAAGGTAACTGGTGAGAGACACAACACAAACACTGGAAACACAGATGTGCCCGGCTCTTGGAATCCTCAACACCCACCCCACCCCCTGCACAATTGTGTCTTCTTTAGAGGCCTGGATCCATATCATTTCTTGATCCACCCACCCACCATGAGCCATCCCCAGTCACCCTGACTCCATCTACCTGCTCAGTTCTGAGCCACACAGCAAGTGCCATTCCCCCAGCCACCATGGTCACGAAAGAAGATCCCACTAGAATAAAATTCTAGAACATTTTTTCTTGGTGTTTACAGGATGATCACCCCCATAGCATGCATTTAAGAAATTACATAGACAAATTGCAATGACAGCTATCCTGCATTGGAAAAGCAGCCAGCCTTGGTAAAACATGGCCAAAGAGACAGACAGACAGAAAGAAATCAGAGATAGTTTGTAGCCTGAAGCCATTGGTTGGTTGACTAAGCCGCCTACCACCTAATGAGCAGACTAATGTGTCTGAGTCAGCTCAGAGCTGAGAAAGGAAAGGTTGGAGACAAGAAGCAGGCTGTGGGGGTGATCATGATTCCTGTGAGATGTGACTGGCCAAGCCTAGTGATAGCTTGAGCTGAGGATGGGGTGTGTGCTTGGAAGATAGACCTTGGAGTTGTCAAGATGTAACAAACTATCTCACAAACTCAAAAAAAAAGTACAGGATGACCCACAATCTGCAAGTCATTGGAGGTGGCTCCGCTCATCTCTGCTTTGTTTGACCGCACTCGAGATACGGAGCACACGTTTGTTCAAATGAGGAAGTACATCAGGCATTCCCCCATCCTTGTGACAGCAGAGGTGGCCGAAGGCAATCCCACCCTGTCACACATTACAGCTTGATGTGTATAATGTCGTGTGATGTTCTGATGCTAGAATCTAAGTCCACTTGCAACTGCAACTGCAGCAGCTGGGGACTCTGCCTCTCATTCAGAGCTATTTCACAAAGGGGGGGGAGGGGCATGGAAAATGAATCTTACATATGATGTCATTCTGATTTACCCTTTGGGAGCTCTTAGCCCCAAAATATGAGTGATGAGACAGAGGATGTTGGTGGTTCTAGAGCAGGTGGACTTGTGAGGGGATAGAAAAAGAACTCCAGAGACTGGAAAGACAGCTCCACAGTTACACTCCTGCTTGCAGAGAGACCCAGGTTCTGTTCTTAGCTTCCAAAAGGCAACTAACAATCCCCTGAAGTTTCAGTTCCAGGAAATGTGGTGCCCGCTACTGGACTCCTTGGGTACTGCATGCACATGGTACGTAGACATTTGTGCAGGCAAACATTCATGCACATAAAATGAAGTAAATAAGTCTTTTTTTTTTTTTTTAAGATTCCATGTCCTTATTTCAAGCACTTACTGAGCACCAGTTACAGGTCAGGATTCCCACTAGGGCAAGCGGGAGAGTTGAAGGAAAAAAAAAAACTGCTCTTTGAAGCTTCCAGAATGGTGAGAAAAAAATAGAGACGAACAAAGAGTGGAATACTGAGAATTTTAATTAACAAGCAGTCCTGTAAGAAGATAAAGGAGAGGAAAGGAGTGGGCATGCAGGGACAGGAGCTGGTCAGGGGCTCCAGAAGCCCATGTGAATACACACACACACACACACACACACACACACACACACACACACACTGGAAGTCAGGGAGAGAGATAAGCAAATGCCCGGGGGAAGGGTGCTCCAGGCAGAGGGAAAACCATGCACAGAGTGTCACGGGGGGTGCATTGGTATGTTTGGAATGCAGTGAACAGGAGACATTGGCCCTACCAGAGTGAAGAAGTTGGGGACAGTTGTAAGAAGAGACAACATTACAACCTTGCCTGTCATAATGAGGCCAGGGTGTCTCAACTCCATGTGACATGGAAGGATCAGAAGACTGGCAGGGTCTGAGGAAACACAATCAGTTGGCTCCCTCAGAAGACATGGCAGTCCTGGGGGAAGAGGCCACAGAGCAAGGCCAGGCATCGCTAAGAAGCTGCTCTAAGGAGCCAGGCGCACTGGAGGAGGCTGGTCATGGGGGACTGGCAATGTGGGCGGCAAGGACACGACCTGATTCCAGAGCCAATGTGATTTACTAATCAGTTTCATATGAGGCATAAGAAATGGAGATGGATTAGCAACACTCCACCTCCACACTCCCCAACCCCCCACCGCACTTGGCTTGAGGAGAAGGTTCCCTGTAACTGGAGGAAGAACAGGCTCGGTGGAACCACAGGGACTGGGCTAGACATAATGACATCTCTGACGAGGCCCCAGGATAAACAGATACATGGTGCTGAGATCCAAGAGAAGGCCTGGCCAGATAGACACTCTCCAGGGTCAGGATGTGGATCCCATTTAAAGCCAGGAGGCAGCTGTGGCCCCTGCAGTGGGTGAGGATATAGAAGAGACAAGTTTCAAGCCCTCCAAGATTTAAAGGCCAGAAAGATGAAGAGGAACCTCCATGTATAAAGAGAAGAGCCACATGGTAGAATCCACCCAGTACTGATGGACCCAAAAATTGTCTCTACGTGGCCTTTTCCCCCAAAACTTTTACAATGATGCAAAAGTCACATTTCTCCAACAGGAACCAGACCTTAGGCTCTGAGTTTGCCTCTTTCCTAGGCACACACCATGAAGCCTGAGTCTCTTTAGAGATCATGCTCATTGTGGCCAGAACGGCACCCAGGAGAACTTGGATCACCATGTCTATCTAGACTACTCGGTAGGTCAGGAATATCGATGCACCTTTGACCCCATGGCCCTTCCAGTCTGTGGAATGGTTTATCAGGACAAGACTCCATTGTAAGCTAGGAGGCTCTGCAGAAGGAGGATAGAAGGCACATCAGAGAAGAGGTAGGGTCCCAGCTGGGCCAAACATTGACTAAATGGTCAAGTGGGGTTAGGGCAGATGTTCTCCTTCAAGTGTAGTGGGGAGGAAGCCCCATGACCTTGACCTTAGTTGTTAGAAAATCTGTTATCTTCCAATGGTATCAGAGTGTGCCAGAATCAAAGGTGGAAGGGGCCTTAGAAGAAAGCGATGGAGCAGTGGACTTAGAGACCTTAGGGATGTTTGCATAAAGATCAGTGATGATCACAGGAAACTCACACCTGTCATCTGTTCTAACACATTACGTATTTCAAATGGCAGGAGAGGATCACAACGGGGATAGGCAGTGCTCAACACCAAACGAAGCCAGAAAAGTGTATGTGGGGGGGGGGAGGGAAAGGCGGGGAGTTTAGGGTATAGTAATAGGCTGATGGGGAGGAAGCTGAGATGAGAGATCCAGTATCCTATGGCCATTAGATGAAACCCAGACACTGGGCAGAAGAGCTCATTTGGCTGAAGGAAAGCATCGCTTTCTATGCCCACAGGAAGACGGGAGGGTAGATAGATAATAGAGAGCCCTGCTATTTGCTAGGATGTATGTACTGTAGGAGAGAGGGCATCCAGGAGCAAGGTAGGGAAAAATAAGTGGGCCACGTGTAGGAATCTCGAGCCCCGTTAACAGTGGAGTCTGGGGAAGGACTCACTCCCTGATCATGTGACACTGCTAGGGAGACCAAGAGTTAAGAGTCAACAAGAGCTTGAGGGCACAACTTTTAAGATGCTGTTTCTAGTCAAAGGGCTGATAGTACTGTAGCCCTAGAGTGGAAACATGCTCTGCTCTGAGCCTACATTCAGTCCTGACCCCAAGCTGGCCCATAAGGTGTCAGGAAAGAGAGACCACTGGAGGACTTGACTGCACTCAACCATGTGACTTCAGGACTTGTCTTCACTTACAAGGAAAAATGGTGCCTCCCTGGGTAGGCATGCACCTTGGAGAGGAAGGCTACTTAAAAGGCAGAGAGGCCAGCATTGGTGAAAAAATCTGAGGCCACCTCTTGGCTAGGGCATGGCATACAGGAAGACCATAAAGCATGCGACGGAGGAGACATCAGCACCAGCTCTGGGAATGTCTGTAGTGAAAACCACAGTGCACCCCAGCTGGTCTCTACACACCCCTCTCTACTGGCTGGTTTTGTGTCAACTTGACACAAGCTGCGGTTATCACAGAGAAAGGAGCTTCAGTTGAGAAAATGCCTCCACGAGATCCAGCTGTAAGGAATTTTCTCAATTAGTGATCAAGAGGGAAGGGTCCCTTGTGGGTGGTGCCATCCCTGGGCTGGTAGTCTTGGTTCTATAAGAAAGCAAACTAAGCAAGCCAGGGAAAGCAAGCCAGTAAGGAACGTCCCTCCATGGCCTCTGCATCATCTCCTGCTTCCTGACCTGCTTGAGTTTCAGTCCTGAGCTCCTTAAGTGATGAAAGCAATGTGAAAATATAAGCTGAATTAAACCCTTTCCTCCTCAACTTGTTTCTTGGTCATGATGTTTGTGCAGGAATTGAAACCCTGACTAAGACACTCTCTCTGCCTTATATATCCTCATCTGACTTTACTGTGATCACAGAAGGCCCTTTATGGAGGGGAAGTTGAAGACCCACAGAGGTGCACTAGTCATGCCCAAAGGCCATATCACTGCTTGCAGAATATCCAGGAAGGACAGAGCAGAATGTCTCCACCTGGACCAATAGGAGTTAGATGAGCCCCAGCCTGGAGAGCTTTGGGGTCACTTTTTATGGCACAGGAAATCTCTAGGTTGGTTCCCTTACCATTCTCAGTGTTTCTTTCCCTTATAGCCCTTCCAGAAAGGGTCGTCAGTGTTTCTCACATCATTTGGAGGTTTCTTGCCTCTACATGTCTCCCAACTCCCCCATTGTCAAAAGTAGACCCCCCCCCAAAGATTGCCAGAAAGGATGCTTTGCAAACAGATTTGAGCTTTCTCGCTGCCCTGGGAGTGTACTCAGCCTGGGATGTGGCATTCCCTGCAGCGTGAGCTCTTTGCATTTTCTGAGATGGTTTCTACCTTCATTACTGTCTGTCTGCGCAGGGCATTGTGACAAGGTTAAGCTTCAGCACACAGCTTTGTAGATCTTTTCTACTGAGATTCTTTCAGAGACTTATGACATGCCAGCTCAGGGCCATGAAGCTGGGATTGTTGGACAAAGAGGCACGTGGGTAGTTTAAGTTTTCTGTATTCAAACAAGAACACAAAAGTCCCCAGGGAGGCAGCTGGGGCTGAACCCCTGCCAGACACTAATTGTCTCCCTGGCAGCGGCAAGCAGCCCCATGCAGATAAACAGGCCCAGAGCCTTCAGGGACACAGACCCCCTCTCAAAAACATCGATATGGAATCTCCCTCTAGGAAAACACACATCTATGGGAACTTTGAAATGTAATTTCTGAATACTAAGAACTCCCTGTTCTTTGCATAACAAGCCCCAACTTAGGGTTCTATTGCTGAGAAGAGACACTGTGACCAGGGCAACTCTTATTAGGACATTTAACTGGGGCTGGCTTACATTTTCAGAGGCCTAGTCCATTATCATCATGGCAGGAAGCATGGCAGCATCCAGGCAGGCATGGGGTTGAAAGAGCCAAGAATTCTGTATCTTAGTTGGAAGGCAGCCAGAAGGAGACTTTGTCACAATGGCCAGGCTTGAGCATGTATAAAAGACCTCAAAGCCCCACCTGCTCAGTGACATACTTCCTCTAACAAGGCTTCTCCAATAAGGCCACACCCCCTAATAGTGCCACTTTCTATGGGGCAAGCATATTCAAACCACCACAAGCCCTTAAAGGCTATTGCTTATAAACAAATTCAAAAGTGTGGAAGGAACGTAGGGCTTTGGCGTTTGGCTCAGTTGGTAAGTGCTTGGATGTGAAAGCCAGAGGATCTATGCTTGGATCCTGAGAATCCACAGAAAAAGCCAGGCATCAGAGCTGTACCGGCCAGATTCATGTCAACTTGACACAAGCTAGAGTCAAGGGAAACGCAATTAATAGAATTCTTTATACCCTCAGTGAGGTGTAGTTACCAGGCCTCATCAAAAAGCCCTCTCTTCACAGCAAATGCAGACCATCACAGAAAACCACACTTGGACAGTGCAGAGATCATGGATTGTTGGGAGCTCAGCCCCAGTGGATCCATCTATTTCACAGCTCCTGCACCTATGGCTTAGGAATACCAGGAAGGGGGGTGGAAATATTGGAGCTGATATACTAGAAAACAGTCTGCTGTGGAAACAGCCTTCCCTAGAAATGGCTACATTAGCAAGACCAGAACAAACACAATATCAATGGACATGTTTAGTGCAGAAGCAGGAAAATGTCACAAAGTCCCACCCCTAGACAAAGAACTATAGGCAGCCAATGACTACAGAGAAGAGAAATAGCTTCTTTTCCTGGTGGTCCAATGCAGAGTGTTCAGGATTGAAACCTTATACATGCCACTAGCAAAAACAAACTCAGCAGGACATATGTGTGTGTTTTCATACACAAAAATACATGTGTGCACATATATAACACATAATAAAAGAAAAGAGGCTATCAACTTAAGAGTGGGGTCCTGGGAGGGGATCAGGGGAGAGTAGCAGGGAGGAAGGAGCTGGAGGAAGAAAGGGAGGAGGTAATTGATGTCATTCTATCTCAACTAAAATATGTTTTTAAAAGTCAAAGTTGGAAGAAGGTGGGTAAGTAGGGGTGTATCTTGGAGGATGAAAAGGAGTAGGGGGTGAATATGACCCAAGTACAATGTATACATGTATAAAATTCCTAATAAGTTAATTAAAATATTATACTAAAAATAAATTAAAGAAAAAGAAATCTGAAGAGAAGAGAAATAGAAAACGCCTCCTCCAGACTGGCATATGGGCAAGCCTATAGGCATTTCCTGTATTGGTGATTGGTGTGGGAGGGCACAGACCACTGTGCTTGGCGCCACCCCTGGGCAGGTGGTCCTGAGGTACATACGAAAGCAGACTGAGCAAGCCAAGGAAGAGCAAACCAATAAGCACCACCCCCTCAAGGTACTGACTGGTGCCTCCCGGTGCTGACTGGTGCCTCCCGGTGCTGACTGGTGCCTCCCGGTGCTGACTGGTGCCTCCCGGTACTGACTGGTGCCTCCTGGTCCCTGCATTGAGTTCCCTCAGTGATGGACGGGGCTGGGATGTGTAAGCCAAATAAACCCTTTCCTCTTCAAGTTGATTTTGGTTATAATGTTTATCCCAACAACAGGAAAGTAACCAAAGCAGCAGGGTAGCCTGTAATCCTGGAACTGTTGAAGCAGAGACAAGAGGATTCCTTGAGGCTTAGTAGCAAACTCAGTTTCATTGCATTGATGACCTACAGGGGTCAGTGAGAGACCCCACCTCCAAAAAAATAAATAAATAAAATAAAAGTGTAGTGATTGAGTAAGACACCTGGTGTTGATCTCCAACTTACACACACACATACACAGAGACAGAGAGACAGAGACAGAAACAGAGACACAGACACAGACACGGTGAGAAACAGAGAAACAGGGAGACAGATACAGTGAGAGAGGGTTAAAACTCTCCCCTTGCAACTGACCCAGCGTCAACTGCCTGCTCTTGGAGCCCATTCCTGCCTCCTGCAAAGAAGATTTTGACAGCATCTCCCACCCCACCTACCCTCTCTTCCTCCCTAAAGGAAAGCTCCCCCAGCCTCTTCATGCCTGGCTCCAATACTCAGCCTGAACATCTGAACTCCAGATGATGGCCCTTTGCTGCAGGAGCATCCTTCTCTTCTTTGCATTTATAGATAATAAATAGGAACAGGAGTTATATATCTATTATACCTCAACAGAGCTATTTTCAAGGTATTTATCAAATTGGCAGAGCTGAGGCTGGATGTAGGATAGAGTGGGAAGAAGGAAGTAGCTTTAGATAACCCTGGAACCTTGCTACCACCTCAGTGCCTTTGCACAAGATGCTTGCTCTTCCTGACCCACTCCTCCCTTGCAGAGACTGTGGCCGACTCTTTCACTCCCTGCAGCTGTCCTTGGCACAGCCTCTCAGAATGGCTCCGTGCAGCTGACTGTGCTGAAATGGCCCTCTCTTCCCTTGACCACATTTTCACCATTCCTCATAGCACATACTAGATAGGATCTTTTTGCTTACTGTCTGTTTCCTCTATATTATATCCACTAGAAAACTCAGACCCTGGGATGCAGGGGCTTATGAGTAGCATGGATATATGTAGCAATGTGTCCCAAATTCTTGGTAAATGAATGAAAGAATAAGTCAGCCATACATTTCTTCCTCTTCCCACATCTAGGGCAAAAGAGTTTTCCTCCGATGACTCCCAGGGGACGGGCTTTTTCTTTCCAATGATGCCTGCAATAAGTAACTACTCTTGTGGAAGTCAGATAGAAGCATTTGCTGGCCACACCTCCCTCTGTATAACCATAGCCCCTAAACCAAAGTAAATTATCAGAGATCTAAATCCCATGTGTGAGCCTTTCTCCAAAACACCTCCATTCAGCTATGACTCAACATCCTGACTTCAGCTCCAATTAAAGCCCAAAGCAAGCAAAGATAAGTCCAGTTCTCAGTACCCTGCTACAGGCTGAAAACGTAGCTGTGGCCATTTTCCCGTCTGGCTCACATACTATGTAATTACCATTTTAAATGGCAACTTTAAGTATATCGAGGCATAGTGACAACAGAAAACTCAAGGGCAGTGTTTGCTTCTTTTAACATATTGTTACAATGGAGGGAAGATATGCAGCAGCAGCAGCAGCAGAATTCTACTTTGGATGGAGCCAAATAGGCTGTGATATTTCCTACCAGGAGCAATGGTTATTGATCTGTGAGTGGCAGGACCTGTGGGACATTCAGAGCGCTCTTCTTTTACGATGCCTCATAGGCACTGTGAGCTCCAAGTACAATCTACATTCTAAGGACCCATGCTTGCCTTCCATTTAAGTACATCCCTGTTCTGACTTCATGTCTATTACGGTGAACACATATCTTGGGGAAAAAGCAATTTAGAGAAGAAGTGGTTTATTTGCGTTTCGGTTCCAGATTGTACTTTATTATTGAGTAGAAGGCAAGGCAAGGATTCAAGTAGCTAAGCACATCACAGCTCAGTCAGGAGCAGAGAAGAATAAGTGCATGCTTGCCTGCTGCTTGTTGGTTTGCCGTCACATAGCCTTCACTACTCTTATGTAGTTTGGGAATCCCTGTTTAGGGAATAATGCCACCCACAGTGGACTGGGTCTTCCTACATCAATTATCAAGACAATCCCCACAGACATGCCCCAGGCCAACCTGATAGAGACAACCCTTCATTGAAACCCTAAGTGATTCTAGGCTGTGGCAAGTTGACAGTTAAAACTAACCACCATATTCCTCCTGAGTATTTGGGCTCAAGTGATAACTACATATAAGGTCTCATGATGTGTTTTTCTGTGTTATGTAAAAGGCTTCTGCATAGGAGTTTTTGGTTTAATCAATTAAATTTAGAATAACAGTTCTCTAATCTTTAGTCTTTGGGGAACACATATGTTTCAAGTGAGACATTTCCCATCAGTGGCTTACAAAGATATACTAGCCCACCATGCAGTGGGACCCTGCTGTGGAGATCACCTCCCACACAGTTCCATCTGTTGGCCTTTTGCTTGGATAGGAAGGTGTCCTGAGACTCTGAAGCCCGGGAGCCACACAGCTCTGAGGTGGGATAGTGTCCCAAGGGAAGGGCATCCTGAGACGAGGGAGCCCAGGGACCACATAGCTCTAAGAGGAAGCCTCCACAGCAGAGAGAGGTGTTGCAGCTCCTGGGGAAGAGTGTCCCCTGCTGAGCTGAGGAACTCAGGAGCCACAGCCCAGCTCCTTCTCTTTGCTTCTTCTCATCTTCTCTACCTCACTTCCTGTCTTCTCTCAATGAGTCATACCGCACAGCAAATCTCATGAAATAGATTTATTGAAGGGTTCGGGGTGTGGAGGGAGGAATCCAGGAGTTGCTGCCTATACTCACAGGAAGGAACAGACATCAGGGAACCGGACAAAGGGCAGTGCTTATATAGGGGTTCTTGCAGGGGTTGGGGGGAGTTGAGGGGTGGAACTTTCTAGGGTGGAGCTTTCTGGGGTGAGGACTGGTGGGATTTTAAGTTATGAACTTGGGGAAACTCGGAGAGTGGTGGGATTTCCTGCTCCACTATTGGTGGGCTTTCATGCTCGGAGATTGGTACGTTTCTGTGGAAAATTCAGGGCTTGGTGGCTTTAGTTCAGATTTTTTACTTAAAATTAGCATAATCTGGGGAGGGTCCTGATGAGGGGCTGGAGAGGACCTTTGTGACAGTTACAGAGTATGGAAACCACCAGTTATGACAGGGAGGTACGGAGGAGGGGTCTGGGGCTGGCGCTCCTCAGGCTGGGGGCGACCACTTTCCTGCCCTGAGAGTTTACAAAGTTTACAAAGTATACAAAAGTTTACAAAAGTATACAAAAGTTTACAAAGTTTACAAAAGGAGTCCAGGGCAGGGGAAGCCTTTCCTGCCACTTGAGTGGGGCGAATGTCCAACATCATTTATCTCCCAGTTAAACCCCATCATGAGCTGAAGGAAGCATTGTGGTGCGTGTCTCTAATCTCAGCAATTGGCAGGCTGAGGCAGGGAAACTGAATTCAAGGTCCAGACTAGACTACACAGAGACTTTGTCTCAAACAAACAAACAAACAAACAAACAAAAAACTTCCTGCCTGAATTTTGGAAGGCAAAGGCATTCAACCCACAATGTGAGTTTTCACAATTTAATAGAGATGGGTCAGGTAGCATGGTGAGTATTACAAGAACTTAAAACTTGGTCCAAAGCAGCATGGATTCCACTCACTAACGATCATTCCCTAAGGAGGTCAAGAAGGAAGAGCCAGCTGGCTTTATTGCTTGGAAAGGCACACAGGGAAGGTACCTGGCCACCCAAAGGGACCGGGAACTCGGTGCATTCTCTCTGGCTTTGTTGTTGTTGCTGCTTTGTTTTCAACTGGGTTTTGCTCCTTTTAATTACTAAGCCACGTGAATAAAAAGAGAAGCGCCTGGAATTCTGAAATTGCTGAGATTCTGGGACCCTGCACAGCTCAGCTCCAGGGGTGGCCTCTAAGCACACTGTCATTGTTCCCATCTCTTCCATTGCTCTGGTGCCTTCTACAAAACATGGGGGAATCTGCCCAGGAGAGAAGCCAAGCCTGCAGGAGCAAGAGCAGGTCTTGTTCCAGAGTTCCCTAATTTGGGTCGTTTCCATCAAGAATCCAGTGCTTTGTGCAAATTGGGCCTTTAATATTTATTCAAAGTTGATGGCGATTTTTGTGCATTTGCCAAGGTCATTGAACCCCAATGCACTAGGGATCACTCAGCTTTAAGCGATCATTCATTCACAGCTAGGCGTAGTCGGAGCATGAAGATGCTGTTTCCTCTCTGCCTGTTCTGGTTTGCTGAAGTATTTCTGTTAATAATTTTTAAGTAATGTATTCTTAAGGCACTGGATTTATGGGGGGGATCAAAACATAGTCATTCGTGTCAGCACTAAGGAAAAATAAACACAGAGGCAGATCCTGGAGGGCGGCTCTTACGCATGGCTGCCTGGGAGTATCAACCACACAGACTCTGCCAGAAGCCCAGGCCTGTTCATTGATCAGCACAGCCTCACACACAAGCCCCTCCACTGGGGCATTTGCGTAACAACTGTCTGAGGCCCCTCAGGCTGACATCACCTTGTTACTAAGGCTTGCAGCCAAAGACTGTGGTCTCAGGACAGCTTACGTAAACCTCCTTGGTTCAGCCTCTGAGTGTCTATTCGCCCACCCGTGGTGGCACTGGCATGTGCCTTGCCACTGCAGAACTGGAGTGTCTCATCACAGATCTTCTCCTGACAGAAAGTCAGCATTACAGCACTTTAGGCCAATGGTTCTCAACCGGTGAGGTGAAGCCCCTTGGGTCGAATGATCCTTTCACGGGGGTCGCCTAAGACTATCAGAAAAACAGATATTTACATTATGATTCATAACAGTAGCAAAATCACAGTGATGAAGTAGCAATGAAAACAATTGTATAGTTAGAGGTCACGGCAGCATGAGGCCCTGGATCAAAGGGTTGCAGCCTTAGGAGGGTTGAGAACCTATGCTTTAGAACACCACTGTGCCCTGACTTTAAGATGTGCACACAAGGTTTCATACATGTGCTTTGTCCCTCACCCAAAGCTGTAGCCTGCCTGAGCCATGGGCTGAGGAAGAGGCGGTACGCCCATCTGTGGATGCTCTAATGAGTCAATTTACCGAGTCTTTATTTCACAGGGCCCACACCACCAAGTCCCAGCAGCTGCTGTGATGACTGACTATGTCTGGTAGACACCACATCCCTAAGAGTTTAGTAGCCCTATTTCCACTCTGCAGATCAGAAAATCAAGGGTTGGAGTGTTTAAATAAGAATCCAGAACTGCATGACTGGTTAAAAAATACAAAGCCAGGATGAAGATTCCTCCTAGTCTGAATACAAAGCCAAGCACTGTATACCACACAGTTTCAAGGCTCCCTTCAGATCCCAACCCCTGTGCTGTTTAGATACCTCACAGAGAGTGGCCTGGCATGTGTATGGAACCTGGGTCTATCTTCCCTACTTTGAAATCTTCCCAAGGTTGTCCCTAATGCCCAGTGCAGTGTGAATGCGGTGTACAGCTCTTTAGACTATTTTTGCTATCTTGGCCTGGAGTTGGTTGACTTTGCAAATGCAGGGAACACAGCTATGGACGGCTGACCACACGGACCTAGTTTGCTCCTTCAGCTCCTTGGAACCGGCTGAGCAGACCGTTAGGAACGGTACTGCCTCTGTACTGAGCTCACACTTTTCACTGGGTCATCAGCGGATTCTCAAGGCTGCAAAGCTGATTCTCACTGTCCCCTAGACACCACCTAGGGGACTCACTGGAGTACAGAGACCCCCTCCTCTCAGAGGGGCATTGGCCTCTCCTTTGAAAGCCCTTATGAAACTTGAGAAAGAAATTGGAGAACCCCCCACCCCCCCAACATTGGACCTAGGGCTGTCTGATCACCTGTCTTGTGACTTTCCTGGAGAGACATAAACGTGTCTATACATCTTCCATAGAACAAGGGACACAGACAGGAACAATGATTCCAACAAGTCTATCTGGTGAAGCAATGGGTTGCTGGGATTCCTTACAGGCGCGTGAGTGACTCTGGAAGCTGCACCACTGAGAAGTCTGTTCTCGCCCACCCAGGGTGAGTGATGACTCACAAAGCTGTATCTTTGGAGTTCCGTGTGCAGGTTGCAGGGAGTTCCACCCAAGAGTCTTCTCTCAGCCCACGGTTGCTTACTGCCTATATAATGCTGGGAAGGGTCTTCATGAGTCTGTAACCTTCTTGTGAATTCCATCTACCTCCCCCTTTTCCCTCCAGTGATTTGGCAGGAAGTGGCTACATAACACCCTCACAATTCTAATTTTTTAATTCATTCTGGGCTCTAGGGCCTTGTACTGGCCGGTTTTGTGCATCAACTTGACACAGGCTGGAGTTATCACAGAGAAAGGAGCTTAAGTTGGGGAAATGCCTCCATGAGATCCAGCTATAAGGCATTTTCTCAATTAGTGATCAAGGGGGAAAGGCCCCTTATGGGTGGTACCATCTCTGGGCTGGTAGTCTTGGGTTCTATAAGAGAGCAGGCTGAGCAGGCCAGGGGAAGCAAGCCAGTAAAGAACATCCCTCCATGGCCTCTGCACCAGCTCCTGCTTCCTGACCTGCTTGAGTGTCAGTCCTGACTTGCTTTGGTGATCAACAGCAATGTGGAAAGTGTAAGCTGAATAAACCCTTTCCTCCCCAACTGCTTCTTGGTCATGATGTTTGTGCAGGAATAGAAAACCTGACTAAGACAGGCCTCCTTGGTAATTTATCATGGAAAAAGACAAAGCAAAACAAAATGACTGGCCTGCAGGAATGATATCCTTCCTCCATGGCTTGTTCTGTGGCCCGAGGGTGGGGTTGGGGTGATATTTCCACCCCCATTTTCATCACATCTTTGGGAGTCTCTCTTTCAGTCCACAGCAATCACCAAACACCATGTAATGGACTCCAGGTACATACCTTCCCCTGGCATCAAAGAACCAAGCAGAGATGTCCTCTATCCAGGGCTCAGACTCTGGTGTGATTCAGATTCAGCAGGGTTATGTCAGAGGTTGGGCAGCTGGTGATTGACAGCTTAGCTGAGCTTTGAAGCCAGCATGTTTGACCAGGTGAAAAGTTACTCACTCCAGGCTCCCAAAGCACTTCTTTATTAATAGTCTACCCAAGGGAAGCCCTGTGCTAGGACATCTACAGCTGCCATCAGTATATTTGTGGTTCTACGTGCTTCTCCCTCTGTTTGGGGGGGGAGAGGAAGAATCAAAGAACAGGTTTTGGAGCACACAGATGGAGAGCAACAGTGTGTCAAAGGGAGCAGTGGAAGTTTTGTAGGCGTGTCTCTCTTGGGGGAGGCTATGTTTAGGAAACTTTTTGAAAATGATGAGCCTTTTTTCATTAGTGGATAAGAAACTCCTCAGATAGGTAATCTTCACCTTAGCTTAGACATGATGTGAAACACACACAATCAGAACTTGGTGTGATGTCTTGTGGTTGCACGCCAATTTATGCACCCGTGTGCCAAATTAATTTCAAAATACATTTAAAAATAAAATGAGAAACCTGATACATCGTCATCATGGCTTAAGAGGTTTCGACAGAACGGAGAAGGAACAGAGACTTTCTGGGGCTGCTGTGTTGGTATTCCAGTTTCGTTTCTCTGTCATCAACAGTCTCACACAGTGTGATCGCACACACCCTTCCCCACCCTCTTCTGCCCCACCTCCTCTCTCTCTTTCTCTTCCCAGCCAGTCCCCATCATTGAAGAGAGAGATACCTCAACTAAGAGCAACCATCAGTAGTCAATAGCTCCCCCGGAAAGGGCGGTGCCTCGCAGCGTGCCTACAGGAAGTTGGAGGACCCAATCTTAGACAGGTATCCATTGCTGCTATGTGCTCATGGTTGGAATGTTCCTGTCATATCCAGATGGCAGCATTTCATGACATTCCCCCAACTCTCTTGCTCTTGTGTTCCTTCTGCTCCTCTTCCTGACATTGCCGAGGCCTCGATGGAGAGTGACATAGAAATCCTGTTAGGACTAAGCACTTAGGAAAATAAAAAGCCAGGTAGTGGTGCCGCACGCCTTTAATCCCAGCACTTGGAAGGCAGAGGCAGGTGGATTTCTAAGTTCGAGGACAGCCTGGTCTACAGAGTGAGTTCCAAGACAGCCAGGGCTATACAGAGAAACCCTGTCCAAAAAAAAAAAAAATCATTTATTCTCAACCAGATGAGTCTGCATTTGAGAACACCTTCTGTGTAAAGCTGCCTCTGAGCCAGCCTGAGAGCTGCATTTATCTGTGAGTAAAGACATATATATTTAAATGGTATTTTCCATTTAGGAAAACCATGGTAGTATGTTGCCTTCTTGAGCCCATGACCTCTCCAGCCTAGGCCTTCTGACCCAGATTACTAAACTGTGTTGGTTTGAATGAGAACGGCCCTCATAGGCTAATTTATTTGATGGAACTGTTTGGGAAGGATTAGGAAGTGTGGCCTTGTTGGAGGAGGTGTGTCACTGTGTCTGAGGTTTCAAGGTCCTATTCCTAGTTAGTTCTTTCCCACCTCACCTTATGCTTGGCGTTCAAACCTAAGCTCTTAGTTACTGCTCCAGTACTATGCCTGCTTGCCTACTACCGTGATGGTCATGGACTCATCCTTGGAAAGGGTACGCAAAACTCCCAACTAAACACTTTCTTTCTTTCTTTCTTTCTTTCTTTCTTTCTTTCTTTCTTTCTTTCTTTCTTTCTTTCGTTTTTCGAGACAGGGTTTCTCTGTATAGCCCTGGCTGTCCTGGAACTCACTTTATAGACCAGGCTGGCCTCGAACTGAGAAATCCGCCTGCCTCTGCCTCCCAAGTGCTGGGATTAAAGGCGTGCGCCACCACGCCCGGCTAACACTTTCTTTGCCTTGGTTATGGTGACTCTCCACAGCCATAGAAAAGTAACCCGGACAAGACTAAGTTTGAACAGAACATGCAGCCCTGATGATGCTTCATGTTTGTGGAGCAGATAATTGTGCTCAACCCAGCATTTCTACCTCAGATCCCTGTGGTTTCCCTTCCTGGCCAGACTTTCCATCTGGGACCTCAGGAGAAAGTGCTCCAACTAGAACCTTATCCATACAAAGTTCTCTTCATTCCCCACCCACTTCTGCTTCAGAACCCTTCTTTGTATGGACTTGGGTAGTATCTTTTCCAGACACACCCACAAAGGTCAATCTTTTGAAGTCACCATAGCTCTTCCCAGGTACTGAGGGAGGACCCCCTTTGGCTCTGGTCCCACAGGCCCATCCCTGCTGCTGTGGTTCTGGTCTGGAGCACCCAGATTAGAGGACAGGGTCTCAGTGGGGCCCAGTGGAGCCACTCAGAAAACTCCAGCATTTCTCAGGCAGGAAGAACAGCCAGAGTATGGATAAAGTCTTGCCACATAACACTTTTATACCGAACACCAAACCCTACTTCCTGATAGGAATCACTTAGATTAAGTGACTCCCTGTTGTGTGCTGCTCTCTGAAGATGACCTGACCATCTTGTTACATCCTGAGAGAGATTTACAGCTTCATATTATTTTAGATTTATTAAATTAAACACTTATAGAAAGCCCCTCTGTGGTAATTTGAATGAGAATAGCTCCATAGGTCCATAGGGAGTGGCACAGTTAGGAGTGGTGGCCTTGTGGGACTGGGTGTGTTACAGAAGATGACCTTTGAAACTCAAGCCAGGCCCAGTGTCACTCCCTCTTCCTGCTGCCTGCTGATCCAAATGTATGACTCTCTGCTCCTCTCCAGCACCAAGTCTGCACACCATGCTTCCCACCGTGATGATAATGAACTAAGCCTCTGAATTGTGAGCCAGGGCCAATTAAATGTTGCCATGGTCATGGTGTCTATTCACTGCAATGAAATCCTTAGATACCATCTTAAAAAAAATAACATTAAGCCGGGCGTGGTGGCGCACACCTTTAATCCCAGCACTCGGGAGGCAGAGGCAGGCGGATTTCTCAGTTCGAGGCCAGCCTGGTCTACAAAGCTAGTTCCAGGACAGCCAGGGCAATACAGAGAAACCCTGTCTCGAAAAACCAAAAATAAATAAATAAATAAATAAATAAATAAATAAATAAATAAATAACATTAAACACTGTGGTTAGGAGTTACAAGTTTGTTGTTGTGATGGATACCTACTTCCTTTGGAATCATAGAACCCCATGAAAAATGTTATTTTTTCATGAACATCATGAAACCATGAGGGTTCACCATTTCAACTTACTTGACTTTTTTTTTTCTTTAAAGAAGATAATTCTCTAAATTCCTATATCTGGCTAATTCTTTCATCTCAATGTCACTTAGATACAAACTTGCACAGAGCTCGCTCTAAACCCCACTTCTTCATGAATGCTGTGCATTTATGATGGAAATACAAATTTTCTTTCTGACCCTAAAATGAATGCAATTCAGGCCAGTATCTGTTGGATATGACAGATGGCATTATTTTCCCAAAACGAAATTGCTAGTTCTGACTTTAGACATAGAGAGTGTGTTGGCGGCTGTTCTTTACTTGACATTGACCCAAATACATTTCCTCATGAACTTGATGGACTGTTGTCTGCATTGCTGTTTTTACTAGTGTCATTATTTGCTCTTTTTTGTTGCTGTTTTTTTATGAATTCCCCAAGTTATTTTTAACTGCCAATCCATTATGATGACAGGCGAACCATATTTAAAATGTGTTCCAAATGCAATAACGAAAAATACAAGTATGCCATTTAGCGAGAATGTATCTTGGACCTATCTCCTGCTACATTTACTGCTAACCGACTCCTGCAATTGGTTATATGTGATGTCTGTGAGGTTGGGAGCCAGCAGAAGCTTCCTTGGGAGAGGGGGGTCTAGGCTGACAGCTAAGCCACTTGGTCCTCTTGTCCCCCAGCCCGAGGCACTGGAAGTTCTGGGTTCCTCTAGGCTGGGTTCCTCAGAAATTGTATCATCTGAACAAATGGTCATTTCATTTGACCTTGAGTTAACATGAGATAGGACTTTGTTTTCAGGGAAGTGAATAAAAATGTTGAGTCTTCTCCACTCTTTGAAATTAATCTTTAATCACTGAGTGTCCCAGCAAGGACTTCTAGCTTGCAATGGCATTTTATAAATGACCACAGCTAAAGAGACATCTCCTCATGGCTGGTTAAACAGTTCATTTTGAGCCAAGAGCAGACAGAGGGTCCTGCCAAGGTGACAGGTGACATCAGACTATTTTTCCAGGTCACAGAGCACTGACAAAGTGTGAAGCATAGATATAAGCCCTGAAACACAGCCAAGTGCTTTCCCAGGTAATCCAAGTGTGTTCTAACTGTGAAAAGTGATCATTCAAACAGGAAAAAATGCAAAATATTCATAAGGGATTTCCATGGATGTATATAGAATCACCAAAAAATTAATTTGTTAAGCTAATTAACACACCTATTCCTCATCCTGAGTTGGCCTCAGGGGACACTCCGCCTGCCTTCACATAGTGGTCTCCTCTGTGTCCACAGTCCTCCCTTCCCACAGCATCACCTGTCACTCTGGGCTAGGACACATCTTTCTCTACTATGGTTTCATCTTAACTTGAGTGCATCTGCAGAACAAAAACACCCTGAGACCGGATAGCTCATAAAATTCAAAGACTTATTTCCTAAAGGTCTGAGCCCCAGGAAATCTAAAGCCAAGGAGCCAGCAGGACCAGGACCTCTCCCAACTGCCACCCTGTAGCTGATGGCATAGCAGACGGTATGGAGAGAGTGAGGGGCCAATGGCCTCTGTGTGGTGACAGCTAAGCACACAGCCCCTGCAGCCCACAGCCCTGGCTTTGGTGCTTCCTAACCTCTCGAGATGTGAGTCTTGCTGCCACAAACCCTGCCATGCAATAGACTTAGCCTCCTTTAAAATTTTTATTTCTGGGGAAGTATACATGTCCTTGGTATACTCCAAGGATGGGGTGCTCTTGGAGGCCAGAAAAGGGAATCAGGTCCCCTGGCACTAGAGTTACAACAGGTGGTTGAGCTAGGAATGGAGCTCGGGATCTCTGGAAGAACAGCTTGTGGTCCTAACTATTGTTCCATCTCTCTAGCCCCAGACGACACCAATGAGAACATGAGCCAAAATAGACAGTTTACCCCACACGTGGCTTCTGGTCAAATATTCTTCACAGCAACAAGAAAGCTATCAATATGAGATAGTGTGGTGACCAAGCACTCAGGACTTTGCAGCCCACGGACCTGGCTTTGATGGCAATTTCACTACTGAACACAAACCTGCTTTTCTCTAAGCATCTGCTTTCTCATATATGTACTTGAAATACACACCCCCCCGGCCTTTTCTATGTTCTCCATGCCTGCATGAAGACATTGGCGAATTTTCAGACCCTACCTGGTCAATCACTTCACTTCAGGAGTAGGGCAGTGCTTAGCTCTCAGTTCTAAGCAAGAACCCACCCCTGCAGTCTTAGGGTCCCACCACATCCCCGAGATCCTCCTTCTCATGCAGTCACTAGCAAGCTGGTGTGGTAACTTTTAGTGTCCTTCTTCCTGATCTTCCAGGAGCTGCAGGATGCAAGAACATCTGTAGCCTCTACTCCAGATTGGAAGTGAATGTCCCATTGATCGAGTCCTGCCTGTTTGGGGGCTTCCAGGCTACACAAACTCATTCTCAAATCACATGTGTAGTCACAACCTAGGTGGGGAGGGCAGGGAGAACACAGCCCAGAGATGTGGCCTTGGTTGATAAGAAAATGAGGTGATAAAGGGATAGATGTCAACCCTTTGAATAATACACACACACACACACACACACACACACACACACACACACACACACACACACCATGCTGATGTTCGTGCTTAAAGGCTGTCTAGAGGCACAGGCAGGGGGTCCCAGACAGAGGCGCTCATCCTCTGATCAATAGTCTCTCTTTACAAGTTAACCATTCATCCAATCATGCCCCATAGTCACCTGCAATACAATTGCACTTCTTTTAAATATTGCCTTTACTAATGAAGGACCCAGCCTGTGCCATTGTCTCTGTGGAGCTAGGTGGGTAGCGTGTACCCTACACCTGTTTAAGTGAGTACACTAACACTCAGCAAGCTCTGACCCCTGGGCTGTCTAGGTCATGAACCTGCAGCTGGTCTGTTTCCATGGAGACTCAGTGCTTCCCAGCAGCCACCCTCAGGGACACTGCAGAGGCGGCTGGAGATGCCCCAGCGAGTGCACACCAATGCCACCATCTCCTTTTATCTCCCAGCTCTGTGTGATGAATCAGATAACAGTGACTTAAATATTTCTTCTCTCCATCGTACCTCAGAACGCCATGGGATGTTCCCGTTCTCGTACATGTAAACAGCTGGGTTACGGTCTGGTGACCTAATGGCTTTGACATTTGTCACTTGCCTTTTAACTTCCCTTTCTTGTACAGAATGCAGAAAACACAGCAGTTGCCAAGACAGCACCGCAACACACCCAAAGGGACTTCGTGACACCGAGACACTTACACGCTTCAGGTTGCATGGCTGGGCGTCCTCCATTCTTCCCTGTTGGCAGCAGAACTAAGAAATGACACTACAGAGGGAATCTGTGATGCTAAGGGTGTGATGCAGGAGTGAAGACAATAGCAGCGAGTGAGTCCTTTCTCAGAAAGGAGGGGAGCGACATACACCTGGCTGTGGGCAGAAGCCTGGCCTCATCTTTCATGCCGGGATTTGGTGTCTACACTATGACAATGTCTCAGCTCACCCAACAGTCACTTTCCTTTGCCTGGTGTGCTCTCGGGGCCTTCACAAGACATGAAAGACAATCAGCTTTTACAGGAAAAGCTTTAAGTCCTATGCTAGCAACTGGCTTTTAAAAGAGAAACAATCAAAGAGATTTTTGACTCTGTATGCTCCCTCAAAGAAATTTGACAGTATGATGTTTAGACAGTTTTTCTTTCTTCTTCCTTTCCGTCACCCCTTGCGCTGCAACACTCGTTATTTGAATCTTGATTGTGAGAACCCAAGCAAGAAAGCATACATAGCCTGTGCAGTTCATATACAGAAAACTCATGGCACGAGCCTGGAGAACTCTGGAAAGAGCGGCTCCTTCCTGGAAGCCGTTGCCATGATCTGTCTCATTCATTGTTTTCAATCACTGAACTCACATTAAAGGAAATAAGAGAGTACAGGTAGAGATGGGACATTATGGCTGACTGGTCCTCTTTCTCAGCTTCGTCTCTGCCCTGCCCACATTCAGCAGGTCTGCACCGAGTTAAAGCGATGCATAGGGTGAAGAGGCAATAGGTTGAGGAAAATGTTCATACTGACCAGGAACTCCTGTGGCTGCCAGCTCCATGTAGAAGTCTTAAAAGCTCAAAGAAGAGCATTCAAACACAGCAAGCAGGGGCTGGAGAGATGGCTCAGCGGTTAAGAGCACTGCCTGCTCACCAGAGGTTCTGAGTTCAATTCCCAGCAACCACACGGTGGCTCACAACCATCTGTAATGGGGATCTGATGTACTCTTCTGGCGTGTCTGAAGAGGGTGACTTTGTACTCATATACATAAAATAAATCTTAACCCTTTGGTTAACTACCACACTACCAGACTGAGCAGGCGTGGTCCTCAATGCCTATGAGAGTCATAGCAACACAAGTGAGCTGGGCTTCATTTCCTCTCTGTTCTGTTTAGTCAGACACACTGCAGAGTTTCCTGAAAGGCCAGTATATTTAAAGGTTCAATCAGAAAAACAAAACAAAACAAAACAAAACAAAACAAAACAAAACATTGTTTCATTTCTCTGGTCATTTGTTCTGTGTAAAACAATAAATGTTCAAAGATGTCAAATGATACCTATGTTGCTAAAGTTTGCCTCAAAAGTTAATGACTAGGGGCATCACCTGCTATGGTTTAATAGGACAAGTCCACCCAAAAGGACACTCTCTTGGTCGCTAGCTAGTAGTGCTGTTTGTCAATGAATTAATCTACTGTTGATTTCATGAGTGAATGGGCTATTCACAGGTGGGTCCCTTATGGATGAACTAAACTATGGTGTGCTTTTGAAGGGAATATCATATCCACAGATAAACATTCTTCCTCCCTCCCCACCTTCTTTCAGTCTGTCTTGCAGTGAGCAGCTTTGTTCCACTTCACGTGCTCTCCCCCACCTCCGAACCCCCACCCTATGATGTTCTGATTTCCCTCCAGCCCACAGCAATGGGACCAACCAAAGACAGAAACCTCGGAGTCCAGGGGGCAAAGTAAATCTTTCTGCCTTGAAGTTGTCTTCCTCCTGCATTTTGTCACCGGAACAAAAGCGAGCACACAGGCCTGTGCTAAAATCTCTGTACTGGTTTGTGAAATCCATAATGAGATCTCTAAAAGGAGATCTTCTGAGGCAAACAAGCAAATGGACCCTGAGAGGGGCTGTTTGTGGGGAGGGGAAGGTGTCGCTCTAGGATTCCACAAAAGTGTCATGGAATGGGTAAATTTGAAAGCTCCCCGAAAGAAATTAGGGAGACTTTTACAAAAAGACATGCAGGTAAGCTAAGAAGACCTTCATCATAACTTTGATAACAAGACAATTCTCTAGAATATTCCGCCCTTGGTAGAAGACTCTCCAAAAAGAATCACACTTGAGTCAACCAATCTCCCAGGCAAGCAGTTACAGGCATCACCAGAAGGCAGGGCCAGTGGGTGGAGGATGCTGAATCACCCTGTGCCCAGCAAGAATGACAGCAAGCCCTAGGCTTTCACGTCCTGTAGGAAGACAGCCACGGAGACATGTGGTGTTTGGTTTATACGAAATTGTCTTGCAAGTGTTCTTGATATTCGGCTACCTGTACAGGAAAGGACTGGTGCCTGTGACTATGACCAAAGCTAGGACAGCACTGCTCATGTGGCCTGCCCTGTCTTTTTCATGTTGGCTGTGTCACATGACACTGCCTGAAGTGCTCATCTATCTGTTAGGAGATAAAACCCCAACAAAAGCTGAAGACCTAAAATGTTATTTGAAAAGTTACAAAGTTACCTTTACCAAGATGTCTTGGGGAAGTTTAGAAACCCTCCTTATCAGCTCACTAACAGGAGTGCAATCACACTTGGGTCAGAGCAGGAGGGGAGGGAGAGAGATGGGAAAGAAAGAAACCCTCAGACTCTCAAATGAAAAGATGCTGTGGAAATCAAGACAGGGGTCCCCTGGGGCTTCCAGAGCCTGGTTCCCGTGGGTTGCTGATAATAACACATGGGGATGGATGGGCCACACTGACGAAGAATGATTTTGGGTTCCAGAGAAGCTTTGTGTCATCAACATAGGTGTCACTCACCCAGGGCTTTCTAAGAACACCTGGAAAGTGAATACAGATATTCTGGCAACTTAAAAACACATTTGTTTTGCTGTTGTTGTTGTTGTTGTTGTTGTTGCTGCTGCTGCTGCTGCTGCTGCTGCTGTTGTTGTTACAGGGTGGGAGCTGATTTCTTGTTCATGTCCTGGCTGCCTTAACTTTCACTAAATCCACATTCAGTTCTTCAGGTCCCTATGGCCCCTGAAGTCCCCTACCCAGAAAAGTTAATCTTTACAAAGAAAGACTGTACCTGTGAGACTTCTGGTGGGGATGAGGACTACTGGAGGCTTCTCCAGAGATGCTCTAATGAATAACTTTTCTATCAGTTGTCTGGGCCCTAAGGTGACACCAGAGGCTGCAGTTAAAAGTAGTGGCTGCATTAACCTTGAGGGTAAAGTTGCAACATAACCTCGCATTCAGAGTACTGTGTGGTCGTTACTAGCTGTGGATAGCCAAATTTACAATAAGAAGTAAGAACAAAAAGCAGAATGAAGGGGCTTGAAAATCCTGCAGCTTGCCCAGGAAAGGAACCCCTGAAAAGCTGGGACCATGGAAAGGCTGACTGTCAGAGTCTAGCTCCAGTAAAGCAAGCAAACAAACAAAACAAAAATGGTACATGAGGGCGATAGCAAAGAGCTGGGACTTCGCCTCATACAGAGGACTTTAATCGTCACCTGCAAAAGGGCCTCAGAGCCTCACCTGTAGATACCTGATCCTCTTTTCTGTCTTCAAGTCTGCCAACCACTGCCAAACTCAGCAGAAACAAACAACTGCATAACTTTGTATATAACAAAAGAGGTTAGTACACTGCAGATGGATTGAGAGTGGATCTATCTCAAAGGACAGATACAGAGTAGATAGCACATAGAAAAAGATTATTTATGTATTTATTTGAGACAGGGTTTCTCTGTATACCCCTGGCTGTCCTGGAACTCACTTTGTAGACCAGGCTGGCCTTGAACTCAGAAATCTGCCTGCCTCTGCCTCCCAAGTGCTATTTTTCTTTTTTAAAAAACAGATAATCATATACTTTGGTCAGTAGCATACAAACACATAGCATCATCGGGCACTTTGTAATGCTTCATAATTTCTAAAATATATTCCTTTTTAAAGATTTACTTTGCTTTTAGTTGTGTGTGTGTGTGTGTGTGTGTGTGAAAGAGAGAGAGAGAGAGAGAGAGAGAGAGAGAGAGAGAGATGCATACACATGAATGCGGTATTTGCAAAGGCTAGAGGGGGGCTTCTGGTACCCTGGTGCTGGAGTTGCAGGTGGTCATGAGCCACTTGTACCAGGCACTAGGAACTCAACTCTGAGTTCTCTGAGAAAGCAAGTGCTCTTAACCACTGAGCCATCCCAGTGGACTGGCTTTCAATGAAGTCAGCTGACTATGGACCGGAATCATAAGCCAAGAAGAACATTCCCTCCGTGTAAATTGTTCTCCTGGGTATTTGTCATATCGATCAGAGCCTGGCTACATATTTTCAATATTCTTGTTTGTTGGTTGGTTGGTTGTTGTTTGCTAGTTTGTTGGGGTTTTTTCTCGTTGTTGGGACCCTGACTATTCAGACTGATGCTCATTATACTCTAAGGATTGTGTGGAGGTTGTTCTGTGGCCTCTCATCAATGTCCTGCAGGCTGTGCAGTGTGACAACCTAGCTGGGGGAAGAGTGTTACTCTTGTCAACCCGAGTACTTAAGGGCGTCTTTCCCTGATCGAAGAGCTCCTTAAATGCGTGTGGCAATAAGTGTCAAGTTCAACACTCAAGGCTGTCCCTGTATACATCTTCAGATTTGACTCTGTGCAGATCTTCCTCATCCGTGCTCAGTTCACAGCCAGATGACTTCAGATGCAGACGTCTGCCGTTGAGAACGGGTCTATCTTAAGATGCCAGGCTCCAACCACAGTGCTTTACTTGTTCTGAATCCAAGCTCTGCTGTGACCACTGCATTTGCAGCATGGAAACTCTCTGAAGAAAAGAAGAGTAAGCCAGAAGAGGTCTCCTTGTTGTTTCTTGGCTGTCTCAGAGGGATCACTGCTTTGGGAGTTAGTGCTTGGTATCTTGGAAAGCACTAAGATATTCTATCTCTTTGGGTTGTTTTCTGAAAGAGCAAGTGTGTTTGACATAGCAGCGTATCGCTGTGCTGATAAACTAGACGGATAACCAGGACTGCACACAGCGATGAGGATCTTGAAACTTAACACCAAATGGAGTATTATCAGATCTGAGGCAGGACAAATTCTGTCTCCAACCGCACGCACAGTTGAAAAACATGCAGAGGTGTCTAGTATATCAGTTGTGTAGACAAAGGTATGAAAACAACACACAGAAAAACCTCAGTGGATGAGAGACGGGAATATGTCTGGGAATAGAAGGTTAGGGGACCAGACCAGGGAGTACTGACTTATCCATGAACAATACTTAGAGCCGAGGGTTGGCTAAAAGAACCCCAATAATACCAATTTTCCACATTTCCAAATTATTTCCTAATTTAACCCCTGTCATTTAGGTTATCAGCAGTTTCCTAGGTAGAAAAGGCAGATCTGACTGTGCCTTGGGGCGCACGGACGGCTCATCATCCTCTGCTCATTTTTGCATAATTAAACAGCTCACCGAAAGTGCTTTCTTGGGGAAAAGTTGCTTCAGGAAGGGAGTATCAAGACAATATCATTCTGAGGAGGCAAACCATTTCAGTGGCCACTGGGGACACATCTTAAAATGTAGGCAGATTTAAAAAATTATACCCACAAAATGAAGTTTAAAATGATGTTTTGGAAACTGTGGATTCAGATGAACTAGCATGTGCAAGCCATTGCCCATCTGGGAAGATGAACCTATGTATGCATGCGCACATACTTACATGTGTATATGTGCGTGTATGCATGTATGTATGTGTGCGAGTGCTCATGTGTGTATATGCACATATGCTTTTCATGTTTGAGGATAACAGGAATGAATAGCTCAGACTCTCAGGAGGATTTGAAGTTATAAAAAGAGATTCAGTTCAGTTAACATGTCATGGCTCATACTCAATGGTGTTGTTGGGACAAAGCAGGGATAGGCTACAACCGCATGAGTAAGTGTGAAGTTGCGAATGACGAGAGTGTCAAGTTTTGGAAGAGGCCAGTCTGGAAAACAAACATCCAGTTACATTCGAATGTTGGACACATAGGGAGTCAGTTTTGTATACCTATGCCTCATGTTACTTAGTACATCCTTATACAAAAATGTATTTGTAGGGCTAGAGAGATGGCTCAGCAGCTAAGAGTGCATACTGCTCTTCCGTAGAACCTGAGTTCTGTTCCCAATACCCACATAAGTCAGCTCACCACCTTCTTTCTGTAACTTCAGCTCCAGGGAATCTGACATCCTTTTCTGGCCACTGAGGGCACCTACACGCTAGTGCACATGCCTACACAGACACACACATAATTAAAAAGCAAAATTAAACCATTTAAATGTACTTATATAAGCATCACGGGGCAGGAGTGGTTAGGAATGTGAATCAGTAGCAGGAACTGGTGTCTAAAACCCAGCAGCTGGGGCTGAACACAAAGAGGCAGCGCATGACTGTAAACTCTCTTTTTCGAGACTTGGTTTCTCAGTGTAGCCCTGGCTGTCCTGGAACTCACTTTGTAGACCAGGCTGGCCTCGAACTCAGAAATCCACCTGCCTCTGCCTCCCGAGTGCTGGGATTAAAGGCATGCGCCACCACGCCCGGCTGACTGTAAATTCTAATACGGCTTCCCTTGACCCCAGGTATCATGAATATGAAGGAAAGGAAAAATCTGAAAAAGTGAAAGTGAAGGAGCAAAGTAGCTAAAGAGTTAATGTATGGACCTCAGGAAGCTTCTAGAAAAGATCAAGGGCAAAGGGACCCCACTGATGTCAGCAAAGAAAGGCAGAGAAGGAGCTGAGCCTGTGGGTTTTCACTCTATTCCTGATAATGCATCACGGGCCGAATTGAAGTCTGGAGCTAATTAAAGGCAATAACTTGCTTGGTCTCCAGAACTAAAAATACAAGGCATGACTTTTGAAGGAGAGAGCTTTGATTGGTGCCTTCCCCCCCCCCCCCCCCCCCCCGCAATCCAGATGTGGAATAGGAAAAGGATCAACTAGGAGGGACTGGGGGACAATGCTGTTATTCTAGAATTCCAGGGATTTCAGGAGAGTGGATCAGTGGAGGGGTGGATGCCTTTCTTGTAGGAGACTATGCAGAGACTGGATTGTGTATAACTGGATGCCGGATTGCTGGCAGGCTGGGCTCGGCTTGGGCATAACAGAGCCTTTGTGAGTGTTCTTTGCTCTCTCTTTTTCTCTTCTTTCATTTCTTTCTCTTTCATTTTTCTTCTCTTCTCTCTCCCTCTCTTTTCTCATTTACCTCTCCTCTTTCTTTCCCTTTTCTCCTCTCCCCTTCTCTTTCCTCTCTCCTCTGCCTGATAACTTGGAAATGGTCCACACCGTGGATTCAGCCTGAATCCATCTGTGTCTCCCTTGCTAGGGAGCATTCAAGTATTTGAGTTCCCTCTCTTTACCATCAAAACCCAGGATTGGGTGCCAGGGGCCTCAGACATCCAGGCTATGAGAAAGTTTTTCTGGTGAGCATGAGTTTTGTATGAAAATTAAAGACAAACCACAATCACTTTTAGACATCAGCCGAGGTTAGTCAATTCTCCCATAGAATCAACGGTTAAAAATAGCTAATGCAGGGCGTGGTGGCGCACGCCTTTAATCCCAGCACTCGGGAGGCAGAGACAGGCGGATTTCTGAGTTCGAGGCCAGCCTGGTCTACAAAGTGAGTTCCAGGACAGCCAGGGCTATAAAGAGAAACCCTGTCTCGAAAAACCAAAAAAAAAAAAAAAAAATAGCTAATGCAGGGCGTGGTGGCGCACGCCTTTAATCCCAGCACTCGGGAGGCAGAGGCAGGAGGATTTCTGAGTTCGAGGCCAGCCTGGTCTACAAAGTGAGTTCCAGGACAGCCAGGGCTATATAGAGAAACCCTGTCTCGAAAAACCAAAAAAACAAACAAACAAACAAACAAAAACCAAAACAAACAAACAAAAAAAAATAGCTATTTCAAAGGCTCAGTTAAATGAGGCAGGAACTGGAAGCTGGATCACCATGTTTTCATCCACACACTGGAAACGGAAAGAACAGGAAGTGACAGTGAGGCTGTAAAACCTCAAAGCCCACCTCCAGTGATGCACTTCCTCCAGTGATGCTACCCCTTCCTCAAACAGAGACATTTCTTGTTCAAAGGACCACAGGTGGGCTAGCGCCCGCCCGGAGTGTTACGGATTGGTGCTTTTTCAGGTAAAGGTTTGGGGTCCACTTGCAGTAGAATGCTCAGATTTCTACACTTCTGACTCTAACCCTCTTGGTCACACAACCCTAAAGCCAAAGATGCTGCCAAAGGAAGCCCCCAAGTCTTCCTGCTCACATGGACACCAGGCAGGAGCTGCTGAGCTGTTGCTGTGACACAGTCTTTGGAAACGAGATGCATGTGCAGCCAGGCCTCTGTGACTGCTGGAGCCTGTAGCTACTGCAATGGATGAATCAATTTTCACATTTCATTGTCATTTATTCTGAATTAAAATGGATGCCCAGGACTCAGTGATAGCATTCTTGTCTGGCATCCTTGAGGCGGTGGTTCCACCCCTAGAACCAGGAAAATCAAAAAAACATACACTCACTCAGTTCAGTTACTACAAAACAGAAATAGAAACTTTCAAGTATAAGTGTTATGACATTCAAATATAGAGCGAGTATTTTCTGTGAACTTTTTAATATGTTTACAGAATGTAAGTGTATTATAAAAGGTTTCAAATACTTAGAACAAAGTGCAGATATTAGTAAGACTTCATTAATACTGCCTCCATGGTATAATGAAAATTTGGGATATGAGAGTTAGGTACAGTTTTTAAACACAGGATGGACCCATAGATGCTTCACTGCTGAATTTCTCGAGGTCTATACTGCTCACTTGGCTTACAGACCCTTTGCCCTTGAGGTTTCTCAGACCTTATCACCTTTTTTTATTCCTGCTTGGGGTGGGGTCAGCTGTTCCAGGCAGAACAGAACCTGAGGAGCAGTGAGTTGATATATGAGCCGTTCCGTATGGTATGTGGGGACCAGAGAGAAGATGAGGAAGCCAGGGTCAGAAGAGGTCTCCATGACTGTCTGGCTGGGGCTGGGTAGAAACCATGTCTCAGTGGTGTGAGGTCTTCCAGCCTGCAAACATATGTGTAGGGACGTGCTATGAGTTCGAGCATTTTATTGGACACAGCCGAAAGCGTTCGTTAATAATCTGCAACTTTGCGACCCCAAACAGGAATTTAATTAAAGTCCCTTCTCCCATCCGAGCCAAAAGCCAGCTGCCCAACAATATTAGGTGATGTATAGGAATGAATCTGGCCCAGCGTGTTCCTTGTATGGCTTATGCCACGTGATTCTCACGGCTATGTGTGGGACCCAGCCCCCTGCCAATGTCCACTTTCACCTTTCTAGAAATAATGGAAACAGCTGGACTATGCGAAGCTCACAAGTCAGAAGGAGGCTGGACCCTACTGAAGCCGTGAAAAGCTATCCCATTAGGCAGCAAAGTCACACAGGGAAAGACCCGGTTCTCATTACAGGAGCCGGGAGCAAGACTGGAATGGAAGGGGACAGAGCTAGTGTGGCCAACCAACGCTTGCTTCTGCCAAGACCCCCTCCTACTGTCAGAAAAGAGAGGACCCACAAACCTTAGAGATGAAATAATCCATTTTTAAAAAATCCAGACAACTGGCAGGAGATTGTATTATATCCCCCAATGAGCAGTTAACAGATGAAGGCCTTTGTTTATAGAACCTTCTGGAATCCAAGGGTAGGCGAAGAATTTATTCACTCCGGTCACATTCCTACAGATCTACTTAATGTTCAGGATTATGGGTCCGTGGACACTGATTAGCTAGTGGTGATGGCTAGGCGTCCAAGTGCCTGCCTAGGGCTTTGGGCAGAATTTAGCAGAGTGGGCACACTAACTTGCTTCCCAGCCTGGCAACCGGCAGAGGGCAAGCGTTGTGGGAGATCGGGCCAGCAGAACAGGATTGCCCCAAGCTTTGACTGGAGCGAGGTTGTCTGACTTTGACATAAAGAATAGAAGTTAATTACCCCCAAGCTGAGCCATGGAGGGCTGTGAGCTCAGGCAAGCAGGGGCCACCTCTGGGTGGGTTCTTTCTAGTACTTTCTAGTTCTGCACAGACAAGAGCCAAATCTGGATCCCTGCCAGCTCTACCTAAGTCAGCATCAGAGGCCTTGAGAAGAGCAGAAAGGCACCAGAACCCTGCCTAGGGAAGGGGCTCCCTCCTGTACCCTGGCACAGCAGGAGCCACACCTCAACACACCCTACCATGGATCAGTGACCCAGCCTGTTCCCTGCTGATGGCAAGCAGGGGTCAGCAGGACAGCTAAACCCACCCCCACACGTGTGGAGACGGTTTTAAAGGTGGGAATCTACAATTATCTATTTTAAATTAGGGAGTGTGCGATGGTTTGAATGAAAATGGCCCCCATAGGCTCATAGGCAGTAGCACTATTAGGACGTGTGGCCTTGATGGTGGAAGTGTGTCACTGGGGAAGTGGGCTTTGAGGCTTCCAAAGCTCAAGCCAGGCCCAGTGTCACTCTCTATTCCTGCTGCCTGCCAATCCAGAGGTAGAACTCTCAGCTCCTTCTCCAGCACCATGTCTGCCTGCCTGTATGCTGCCCTGCTTCCTGCCATGATGACGATGGACTAAGCCCCAGAACTATAAGGCAGCCCTAGTTCAATGTTTCCCTTTACAAGAGCTGCGGTGGCCATGGTGTCTCTTCACAGCAATAGAAACTGTACCTCAGACAGGGTGAGTTTGGCTGCATGGTAAAGGCCTTGCCCACACTGTACATAAGGCCCTGGGCTTGACCACCACCAGCAGCAGAACAAGAATAGCTGACTCGAATACAACAAGAGCCAAAACCGAAGGTCACTCTCCACACAGGGAACAATGCACTGGTAGCTGGGCCTGCTCTCACTCATTTCTCTGCCTGCAGAGACAAGCTTGCCGTTTGCTGTTCGGAGCAGCCTTTTCTGCCATCCAGGGTCTCTCAGCCTTGCTTCCTAAATCCATAACACTCATTTCCAGACCCATTCAAAGTTGCCTCTCCATTGCCTGGGTTGGAAGCAGGCTTCATATTAAATATGTTTCCCTCTAGATGTGAGCAGAATTCCTGGCTACAAGAATTCCTTCTCATTTCTTCCCATGCTTCCCCCTTCCCTCATGGTTGCCTTTATCCAAGACAGCAGAGCTGTGCTTTCCCTGAGCAGTAGCTTGTGAGCTGTTTAATGTCTGCATCTATCCAGGGGACCCCTCACGCTGCTCTACCCAGTGAGCAAGGAGCCCAGTCACCTGCAGATTTCCCTTATATGGTGGCTCGGCCGGGCTCTCCACCACCCTTATCTCCCTCCGTTCTCCAGACTCAGATTTGCCTCAGCAGGAGGCCCCTTCCATGCTCACCCAACTTGGTCTGCCTTGTCCCCCAGGAACATTTTTTTTTTTTTTGGTTTTTCAAGACAGGGTTTCTCTGTATAGCCCTGGCTGTCCTGGAACTCACTTTGTAGACCAGGCTGGCCTTAAACTCAGAAATCCGCCTGCCTCTGCCTCCCGAGTGCTGGGATTAAAGACGTGCGCCACCAGCCATGCAGGGCGGTTCCTGAACAATCTTCCGCAGCCTGCACTGTTTCTCTCCGCAGCCCAGCCACTCCACTCCACTTCAGACGCCGTGACTGGAGAGCTGTGTGCTCCAGCCTCAGACCACTGCCTTTCCTCATCCGCATGGCTGCTCCTGCAGCGGATGCACAGGGATCCATTTGTGGACTACACTCTGTGTTTGGGAGACCGAGCATCGTGGCCAAGGTGCCAAGGAGAAGAGAGGGAACTGAGGGACACAGGACATGTGAAGAGGTCAGGATGCAGATGTCCCCAGCCCACTAAGTTGCTCGTGGGCTCTGCACTTATGGCACAGACCAGGGACCAGAAGTAGTCAAAACAACAGTAACAACAACAACAACACTCTCATGGAGACAGAGCTAGTATGGTGCGCTGTGCTGTGTGTAAGATGATTATGAATCAGACAGAGCAGATTACTCACGTCAGGTCACCTGCTCTTTTCCTGAACCACTATTGCATAGAGAGTTCAATTTCTACCTAAGACTGGATGAATCCCTCCCTCACTGCAATGCCGTCAGGGTGGTAGCAATCTCCTGCAGGCATTCGCCCTGTTATCACCATTCACCATCAGTACACAAAAGGTGTAGAAACACGAACAATTTAGTTCTGTTTCTTTCTAACTTGGGGATGGTTTGACAATGAAATGAAGTCTCATATTTGAGGCCAGTTCTGTGACATGCACTAGAATGTGGTCCCAATCCCACAGCAGTGGGGACACAGAGGGCAGTTCAGGACCGAGATGGTACAAGAGCAGTGTCCATGCTCACAGCTGGGCCTCCTCACAGTCCTGTAGGTCCCGCTGGCTCTGACCTGTGCACGGTGATGCATGGTGTCTCTGGCCCTTCGTATTCTGTCCTACTCAAGACTACCTGCCCCTCAGGTCCTATGTGGTGCCGTTGAAGTCCTGTGGTGAAAGGAGGAATCATGGGTAAGGCGGAGTCTCCCTGCACTGTCCTGCTTTGTTCACTGAGGTGAGAGGCCAGGGTGTTGTTAGTGTGAGATGGGTCCAGGTTCTCAGAGCAGATCCTCTCCTCTCCATGCATTGAAGAGCCAAGTAGCTCAGACATAGACTCTCGCTGTGCCAGAGGTACTCAGTGTGGGGACATTCTAGAAATACACTCAGAGGGCAAAGGTGGCACACACTGGGCCCTGGAAAGTCTCTGTGATTCTTATTGTGTGAAGCCTTGTTACCTGTCTTGGTGGGACAGCCAGGGACAATGGATGGGATGTGGCCAGCAGCACACACAGCGGGTGTATAGAAAGGGGGTAACTCTAGCATGAAACCAAACTCCTCCATGTCCCTGTAGTCTGAGGACCAGAACACTGTCACAGGATGACCTGAGGTGCCACAACCTGACTCTCACCCTCTTCTAGTGCCCTGAGGAAGAGCTGGGGTCATGTAAGTCAGTGTGTATGTGTGTGTGTGTGTGTGTACTCATGCATGTACGTGCATACACATATGTATGTGTGTGTGCATGTGGGTGTATATGTAAGTGTACATGTGTTTGTGCACACGTGTTAGTTGAGAGTATGCCTGTGAGTGCATATATGTGAATGTATATGTGTTATCTGTGGCTGTACACACTCCCTGTCTGAAGGTCACTTTTAAAGACGCCAACCCTTCAGCCTTAGCTGAACTAGGAATCGTACCAATCAAACTACAAATTTTAGGGTGAGTCTAACCGCCTTTGTCTGCCTTGTTTTTGCAAATCCAGAATTAGTCACCAGTTTTTCCGTAGCCGAGCTGTACATGGTCAGAGACTTTGAGATGAGCACCACCTTGTGGTATCTTTTGTAATTCCCATGTAATGGTCTGAGGCTGGTAGTAAAACCCATTACCAAACTCCAGCTCTGCAGCCTCTCCTCTCCTGGCCTCTCACACCTGCATGCTCATGATAAACCCACCCAACTCTGCCATTCCAACCTTAGGGGCCTGGCCCAGAGCCACCTCAATTCCCAAGCAAAGCTGTTATGAGTTTACAGACAGCATCTCAAACTGTAAGCTGAATTAAACCTCTTTTTTGTGATAATGTGCCCGCCCCCAGTATTTTGTTCTAGCATCAGAAAGCAAACGAAAGCAGGAGAGGAAAGCGCATGCCTCTTGATTAATGTGCCTCCAGGAAATCCCACAAGACTTTGCAAAAGGTAAGAAGGGCTGGTTGCCCTTCCTCATTATCCAAGTCACACAGCGAATCCCTATCCTCCAGGGCAACCCACAGAAAAGGATGCTTCGGTCAGTTTCATAGAATGCTTAGGATATTTAATGGGAAAGCCCAAGTAAGCTCACAGAAAGGTTGAAAGTTTGAGGTTTGAGCTAGAGGCACGATACAGCCTTCTGCTTGCAGGTGGAGACTAGCTTCACCTACCCCCCTACTTATCTCTCCCGTCCTGCCAAGCTCCTATTGAGAACAACCCGTTGTGATCTTCCCTCTAAAAGCTCTAAGTCACAGGCTTGGGGCAGCATGAGCTAGAGCACAGGACAGGAGACAGGACAGAGGACACTTGGAGCACGAGTTGGCTTCCCCTGTCTGTATCTCTCTTAAGTGTTCTTCATTCTTCTGTTCATAAAATCACAGTAATGGCTTGGTTAAGGAATTAAACTGGGTCCCATGGTCCATGGAACTGCATGTTTCCCATAAGTCCTTCCATCACTCCAACCTCCAGCGCTCTGGGAGCCCACTTAAGTGTTTGTGGTTGCAGCAAAGACAGGAGGGTGTTGTTGATTCTCACATTCCAGGATTTTACCTTGACAGTGTCAAGGCAACTTTAAAAATGTTTTCAAATTAAAACCAGGGTGGAAGTTAAGGACAGAGAGAATCTGATGGGTCACATGGTTGTGGGGAACTTGGAGCGTATCTAGTCCCCTTCCCTGGCTCCTGGCCCATACACATAGGACAAGCACCTTCCTACTTTCCTTTCTGGTTTGATCAAGGTATGTTCTCACATAGTCCTGCATGGTCTTGAACTCACTAAGTAGCTGAGGACGAATTAGAGCCCAGGATCCTTCTGCCTTTCCTGTTCCTGTGTCACACACACTCAGCTTAAACAGATACCCTCTTGAAGCAATGTGGAGAATGCCACATTTCAGTCTTACCTTTTTTTTTTTTTTTGCCACAAATGGAGCAGAGATTCTGCTCTTCTGTGCCTAGTGTGTGCTTTGAGGGTCTGTCCAGGCCTTTGTCTATGTTCCTAATGGGTTTCAGGTCTTTTCACCTCCATCTTTCCATCAGACTGTGTGTGTTCCCATTCTTTTATCTGTTCCCTGTTTTTCTTCTCTTCGGGTAAGAAGGATCCTGGTTCCCTTTGTCAAAGTGGCCGCGGCTGGGGAGGCAGCTTCGTGGTTAAGAGCACTGACTGCTCTTGTAGGGGCCCCAGGTGCGATTTGCAAATGCCACATGGTAGTTCACAATGGTACATCTGTGACTTCTGGTTCAGAGGATCTGATGTCCTCTTCTGTCCTCTATGGCCACTGCATACATGTGGTGTACACACAGACATTCATGCAGGCAACACACACACACATAACAAATAAAATACATTTTAACAGGGCTGTAGTCGCATGGGCTTACATCCGGGACCTCAGCTCTATTCCCATGATCTTCATGTCTGTTTTTGTTGTGTGCTAGCCAGCACCATGGCACTGTTATCACTATAGCTCTGTAGCATAGCTGAGCTCAGGAACAGCAATACTGTCCACAGCCTTCTTTGTGTTCAGCTTGCTTTGGTTGCCTTCATCTTTTGTGCTTCCTTATACATTTTGAGGGGTTTTTTTTCCCCCTATGTCTGTGAGCTTGGAAACTCGATTGGGATTGCATTGGATCCATAGGCTGCATTTGGCAGGATGGTCCCTGCCAGCAAGATCCGTTCCTTCCATCCACGTGCATGCCAGGCCTTTCCATGTGGCTCCCTCAACTCCTCTCTCCAGTTCCGTGTAGACTCCTTTCATCCCCCTGGCCAGCTGTGTGCCCACTTTATTTTATTGTGTGAATAGGACACTTTATCCTATTTTATCCTATCATTTCAGTGTGTTTGTCACTGTTGCATGGGACACCTACCGATTTTGTGTGTGTGTGTATTTGTATAACCTGCCACTTTGCTGGGAAGTACTTATCAGCTCTGTGCATTTGTGGGTGGAGTCTTTTGTGCTTAGACCTTTGCAGGCTCTCCTTGCTCTGCAGAGCGCTCTCTGCTGGACAGTTTTGTGAAGTGTTTAAAAAAAAAAAGGAGTGAGGGAGGTTGGCTTGGGAAACATCCTGACAGTTTTCCTGCTCTAGGCCTTTCTAGACTTTCCCTAGCTGTTTCCCTGAGACCCCTTTCTGGACAAGGGCTTGTTCCACTCTAGAATTCCTCCCTGGCTGGTAGCCCATGTGAAAGAAATTTTATGCAGAGTCCAGTTGCCGAGTCCACAGGTTGACCAGGCCTGTGTGGTTATACCAGAGCTCTACCCTAGTTCCTACCTTCTAGAGAAGGACTCCTGGCTGGCTCAGCTTCCTCCTTCTGAAGCCCAGTAGATGATTCAGATCCCTGTTTTTATTTTTGTCCTCCCTTATTTCTTACAAACACACACACACACACACACACACACACACACACACACACACGCATGCACGCGCGCGCGCGCACACACGGGACAGTTAGTGTGGCATCTTTACCCACTCCACATTTAGGAATTATTGAAACACAAATGAAATCAGCTCTGTCTCTGACACAAATCGCAACTATGTTTCACCAGCTTATCTTGAAACCTGCCACAGTTCAGACCTAGCACAGTTCTGGTTTTGTGAGTCTAACCTTATCAGCCTTTCCTTTCCTGATGTCTGGATTTGGGCTCACGATGGAATATAGCTCTTGTAGAAGTGCTGTGTGCAGTTTTCCCCTAGTGTCTGCACACCGTCACTTCTCCCACTGGCTGGTGTGTTGCTGCGTGTGCTGTGAGCCGTTTAACAGCCCAGTGCTGTTTCTTGGAGGTCACTGCATTACCATTTGCAATACCACTTCCATTACATTCTGACTCTCCATAGGGACCCGGATCCATTCTGGACTCTTTAATCTGTTCATTGATCTCTCTAGTCAGGTAAATATATATGTTTCCAGCTAGGCATCATGGTCCATGCCTGCAATCCTAGCACTCAGGAAGCAGAAGGATTGGTATGAGTTGAAGGCCAGCCTGGACTATATAGTAAGTTCTAGGCCAGCCTGGGCTACCATGTTAGATGACTGCCCCCCCCCATACTCAATCTCAAAACAAAAACAAAAACACCACAAAAAGCAAAAGCAAAAACACAAACAAAACAAAAGAAACAAAAATGAAAGAAAATGAATTTTCCAAGCACCTATTATGAAATGGTCAGAGACACAGAGAGGCTTCACAGAGCAGTGCACTATGCCTCACATCTCCATCACTCAGATGCCTCACATCTCCATCACTCAGCTTGAGACACTTAGTTCACCTACTTGCTGGAACTCATTCATATGACCTTCCCACAGTTCCACCGGCAGCAACACTATCAGCTTGGACTAACGGGTGCAGAGACAGCGGAAGCTGTTGAGAGCCTTAGAGTCACAAGATCATGCCTTGGATTCACAAGATCGTGCCTTAGAGTCACAAGATCATGCCTCAGATTCACAAGATCGTGCCTCAGATTCACAAGATCGTGCCTCAGATTCACAAGATCGTGCCTCAGATTCACAAGATTATGCCTTAGATTCACAAGATCGTGCCTTAGAGTCACAAGATCATGCCTCAGATTCACAAGATCATGCCTTAGATTCACAAGGTCGAGCTGGCAATAAACAGTCTGAAGGCACTTTGGGTGATTTGGGTCCAGGTAGTTCTACCTTTGTGAATACAAGAAGGACCAGAATCTTAGAGGTCAGAGTCGGGATGAATAGAAATCTACGCCCAGCCTTCAGATGGACGCCTTTCTGGACACTCCTGACTTTGTCCCAACTACAAATCAGAGAGGCAGTGAGGCAGGAACTGCTGCGCTTGCCACCTTCCTGTTGTGAAGAGGAGACCTTGTCCATCTTGCTGGGGTGAAAGATGGCCAGTCTGGGAAGGACCGGGTAGCTCCATTTATTCCCAGATCGGATCCTCTGCCTTAAACTGTAAGCTCCTTGGGACAGAAACTGGCCTCTGATCACTAGGAAGTGACCCCCCCAACTCTGAGACTGAGAGACCCTCAACAGAGAAGTTTCCTAAGCTCCGCCCCCTTTCCTTCTTGCCTGGGAATTCTATTTGCTCCCTGGTGCCCAGACTTAGCCTTCCACCCAATGTGCACTGCATTTGGGCCATCGGAATTGGGGTGGACAGAGAGGGAACCTGAGACAGACAAAAGTCCGTGTAGATGAATTTCTCAAAAGCGGTGTTCCAAATTTCTTCTTGAAAAGTAACTGCGAGGAATGGACTGTCCTGAGCCGAGGAAAACAAAAACAAAAACAAAAAACAAAACAAAACAAACCCAATCAAAACTAACAAACCCTAGAGACTCAGAAACGGTCCTACACTAAGTTAAAGTCGGCAGTGGTGGCAGAGCGCCCTCTGCTGGGCAGCCTGGGATCAACCTGAGGTACCCAAGCTTGATTTCTGCTTGGCCTTTTCCCCTCCCTCTGCTTTAGAGGAGATAAACCTGCAAATGACTCCTGGAGAATTGTGTTCTTTCCAGAATAGTTAATATGATATAAGACCTACACCTCATTGCCAGAGGTTTAAAAGATTTGGCTTAAAATCCTGTGTGAATAAGGATGTGGACACGTGACCTCAAAGCCCTCAAGGCAGCCTTCCAGGGCGTGTTAGCTGTTAGTTGTAGAGGTGAGATAGGTAAGGGACTTTCCTCTGCTCAAGTGGTCACACCAGGATTCCCAGGTCTGAGCTCTCAAGTGCACTGGTGTCAAGTGCCTGGGAAAAAGTTCTCCTGACCATGTAATAAACTCGAGTTTTATTTATAGACTTTTAATTTTTTTTTGTAATGGCTTATTCCAGTTTGTGTCTAGGAAAGTTTAGCTTATCCCTTTGGGAGAGTTTATTGATTGCATACTATTTGTAAGAAGCTGGGCTGGACGCTGAGGGGCCAGAGGGTTGACAGGAGGCTCCCATTCCCCAGAAGGTGAGTAGTGGCTGTAATGGAAGGCTTCAGCGAGACATTCAGAGCCAACTCATTTCCACCTGCTGCCGCAGATCTAGCTCGAGAGTCACTGTGACACAAAACATGCTGGGAGGGGGCTGGGGTGGAGCAAGGAGAAGGCAGGAGAGAAACGGGCACAGAAGAGGACTTTCACAGGGCACAAACAAACTCGACTCATCTCTGGAAATGCTTTCAGAAGACTGAGACTCTGACCCAGTACTCAGAGTGTGACAACTCAAGAAATCTGTGGACAAAAGTCTGGTGACAACTTTCACTCTGGCATAAAGATGGCAGCAGGTTATAGTGCAATACCAACCCTATTCTTTGATAGGAGTTAGCACAATTCTCTGTGGAGAAAAGCTATAAATTGATTCCCTAGCTACCCAGAAAAGGAGGGTGGGATTCATTAGTGATGTCAGCCGTGGCTAGTGCCTGAGGCAGGGGCAGGATCCAGTCTGAACTTGCCTTTGTTGGTCCCAAGACAACTGCACGAGTACATTCCCCTCTCCCCTTCTAAAACTAGGAATAGAGGAAATGCAGAGGAAGAAGATTCCAGAGCAATAGATATGCTGCTAGAGCCCTCGGCTATGAGAATGGATAGGCGTCCTGGGTGCTTCTGTAGGCCTGGAGGAATGAAGACAGGCATCTGCGTAAAACCATGGGGAAGCCAGGCAAGACAGAGAATGTGCTCCACAGGCAGACGTGGGCATCCTGGAGGTTGGCACATATAAAGTAGGGAGCAAAGACTACTGGAGACACATCAGCTGAGGCTCCCTGTGCAGCCCTCAGAAGAGACCAATGACAACAGCAGCTCTAGCCAGGCACAAACCCAGGGTAGAAGAACATAGCGAGTCAAATCCTTTTCACTGGGACCTGCATATCCTCTGTGAAGTGTCCTCTACATCCGAATTTCGATGGTGCTTAAAACCTTATTACATCCTGCTGGTGCAGGTCAAAGGCTAACAGGCATACATCCAAAGAGAGCAGGAAGAGAGAAGGCAAGGCTCTATTGTCAGGGATCAAATAAGAGGACATCTGGCCAGCAAGTCAGCAAGGTTTACCAAGCACCTGTTTGTTAAGAGCTCACAGCAAACAAGTTTACAGAATTAAAATCAACTAGAAACAGAAATCGCAATGAATCACCCATCTTCCCAGATTCTGTTAGCAAACAGCCAAGTCTTTAGCCTTGTCCTTGGAGAGATTCCTGTACCATCATTGGGATTGCCATCTTTAAACAGACTGGGTATTCTTTTCCCAACTAGATGCCCGTGATGGCTTGAATAGGTATGGCCCTCTTCCACTTAGGAATGGGTTTGAAGGCTTGGCCCACAGGGTGTGGCACCTATTAGGAGCATGGCCTTGTTGGAGGAAGTGTGTCACTCTTGGTGCCACAAGCTGGACTCAGTCAGTCCCTCAACCTGGGGGAGAAATCAGGGTCCCCGAACTCAGATGGGCAAGGAGTCGGCGAGTGACAAACAGACACGAACACAAGAGAGTGTTGGATCTGAGTGTAATTTCTCAAAGCGAGAATCAGACTTATATTACAGAAGAAAACAAGGAAGTTAGGCGATACATCAGCCAAGGTACATTGAAGTTATCTGACACAAAACAGAGAGATGTATACATAAAGACTGACAGGAACCAGGCAGTGGTTACAGATGAGATAAAAGTTGCCGTATCTAAAGTCAGCTATTCTAGGAGCCAGGTGAGGATTTCGCACACTAGTCCCAATTCTAGTCTATTGTATAACCCACCACCAGGGGTCCCTTAGTAAGCACCTAACTATGCTATTCCTCTGAGCCTTGTGAAAACTTGAACCAGGGGGCTTCCGCTCTTGCTAACCTTTTCATGAATAATGCAATACTGAAGTTCCTCCTTAAACCACAGTCCACCTTCTTCCTAGACCATTGTAAATTCTTGCATATGGAAGTGACTCGTCTATTATTTTAAGTATCCATAGGGAACCTTCATTTGTCAGAGGAACTTACCAATTTTCTTTGAATATGTAATGTAGTCTGCCATACCTGACTGTAATGAGAATTCTAAGTTTACTTTGTAGAACTTGCCCTGAGATTTCTACTCTTATCCAGTAAACTGCAATGCCTGATTTCTTTCACTATCTCTCTTTCAACACTGGAGGCATTTTGTCAAATTATTCCTTGGGGGCACCTATAATAAAACAACACTGAAGGAAAGCACACAAGACCCTCCACAGACTGTTGCAGGGACAAATCTAAAACACATCTGTTACAGGATGCCAAGCCTCCAGGAGACCAGCTTCCGTGAAACTTTTTGCCTCCCCATCCCCATCCCCCTCCCCTCCCCCCTCCCCCCTCCCCCTCCACCTTCACCCCACTGGGCTTTCTCTCACAAATCCAAGCGTTTCACTGGCTTCCCAGCGTTTCTCCCAGCTGTATTAGTTTGGACCTTTGTGTCCTGGCTTGCCTCATTTGTTGGCATTCAGTTTTTTAGCAGTTCCTTTAAACTCAGGTTGTTAAGTCAGGTCAGCTTCAAAGCCCTTCACCTATTTAGTTAGTTCTTTCTCTTTTTACAGTTCAGTCCACCAACTTACTGATTTTGTTGCGCTTTCAAAAGATACACCCTTACCTTTCTTACCTTTCTTTGGTTTTCTCTATCATATTCAATTCTTAGTTTCAGCCACAGGCCTTCTTGTTCCAGTTCTTATTGCTTGTGGTGGTTTGGGTGAGAACCGCCTCCACAGGCTCGCATGTTTGAATGTTTAGTCAGCGGTGAGTGGAACTATGTGGGAAGGATTAGGAGCTTTGACCTTGTTGGAGAAGGCATGCCACTGGGGATGGGTTCTGAGGTTTCAAAAGTCCAAGCAAGGTCAAGACTCTCTCTCTCTCTCTCTGCCTGCTGTCTGCAGATCAGAATGTAAAGCTCCCAGCTACTGCTCCAGCACTGTACCTGTCAACTTCCCACCATCACAAACATGACTAACCCTATTAAAACTGTAAGTGAGCCCAATTAAATGCTTTCTTTTAAGAAAGCAGCATTAGAACAGTGACTAGGCCTTCTCCTTCCTTTGTCAGTATCCTGTACAGCATCTCTGAGTGGTGCCTGCCCTCCCTGCCCAATGGGACTCATTTTCATGGAAACTCAGTATCTCTGCTGGCAGCTTTCCATCTCCCTGCTCCTACAGGAGGGGTTCCTGTCAGGAACAAATGTCTCTGTGCCATCGGCAGGGGCTTTGTGCTAGGGTGTCAGCCTCTGGTCACCTCAGTTTTCCTGCTGAATGACAGATTTGCCCCACAAGCAAGCTAAGGAGGGATGCTGGAAAGCTTCAAGAGCCTCCCTCTCTCTCCTTTGTCTAGTGAAAAAGAAATGGGGGAGGAAGGAGCTTCCAAACTCTCATATTTACATGAAAGGCTGCCTATTAGGTTTAGAATTGCATCCAACCTTCCTGAGGAGATACCAATCCACTTGTCTGAGAGGCGATAGAAGACTCCTAATTCTTCACACACACACACACACACACACACACACACACACACACACACACACACACAGAGAGAGAGAGAGAGAGAGAGAGAGAGAGAGAGAGAGAGAGAGTTAGTTCATGGCTCCAATGCCAGTCATCTTGACACGTTTTAATGGAGCTTTTCAGTAAATGTTTCTTCTTGGCTCTATCCCTAAGATCATTTCCTTGGACTGAGTGTCCTTAGAAACAGTTGTCATTAGTAATGATCATTTCACCGAGGACAGTTCCAGAGGTACCTTCTGCTCCCCTCCCAGAAGCAGACCACCCCCTGAACAGTGTAGAGTGGTCATGATGTCACGCTCTGACTAGTTCTGGGGTGTGTCTCTACAGTTGCCCAGCATCCTGCTGACACTCCCATAAATGGTTTCTTTCCACATATTGTCCTCAGATTCCCCAGCCCGGGCATCCCCTGCTTCCTGTTGTCATGACTGGATGGAGTCATCTGAGGAGAGAGGGGACAGAAGACCTGTGGCAGAGAGCCAGCCAGTCGATGACTGATCCTTCTGCCTTCCTTTGAGATCACACCGGGCACATGGCATCAGGGATAGCTGAGGTAACTCTGGTCCTGAAGCAAATAGAGAGCTGCCATGGTATGGGGGCCTGTGGAAGAGCTCTTCTTCTGGGGTCTTATGCCTTTTCAATCACTCGGAGCAGAATGGAGCAGATTTTTGAAACAGACCCAGTGGTAGAATGTGCAGAGCCCTGAATCAGCTGCCCTGAGAGTGACCACACCTTCCTGTGAGAAGAGCTGGAGGAAGTAGAGATGGCTCTGTACATGGAAAGACTTGGGGGCATGGCTACCATCCAGACCCGCATCCTCAGGGGTCCACACTTTTCTCATAACCTCAACCAGACTGGGAGATCATCACCGTATATGACCTTTTAAATCCTGGTCCTCAGCTTTATGTACACGATCTCTGAATGATGTAATCAGAGCCCACCTCTTCTTTGCAGCTGTAGATAGAGCCCTGCTACTTTATCTCTCCACATCCCTCTGGTTATGGTAGCCATATGCTCCCCTAGCTGATGCTGTGTGTTAGTGTGCCTTCCATTGCTATAATAATAATAATAATAATAATAATAATAATAATAATAATAATAATAAAGCTGAGATAAGCATCTCACCAGGAGAGAAGGCATATTTGGATGTACACTCTTTTTGGCTTCTGGAAGCATATGCTCATGGTATCTTGTGGTGGAGCAATGCAACTCCCCTCATGGCCAGGAGTGAAACAGAGAAAGGGGGAAGGGGCTGTTGTCTCACAATCCTCTTCAAAGAAATGTTCCCAGTAACTCCAAGATCCCACCACCAGTTCCCACCTCCTAAAGCTTCCAACAGCCCCCCAAGAGTTCCAAGGTGGCACCTAAAACAACACATGAACTCTCTGGTGGACTTTTAAAGATCAGAATTATAATCCAATGGCAATTCCTTAAGGAATTGAAAAATATTTTAACTCTTTTTTAAAAAAAATCTTTATATTTTATTTTAAAATATTTATTCAGTGTGTGTGTGTGTGTGTGTGTGTGTGTGTGTGTGTGCATGAGATGTACACAGGTGGTAACACCGTGCTGCAATCTGCTAAGCCTGAGGCAGGTAGAGTGAGAAGTGAAAGTTAGGTTTGGAGCTTTTCCAAAAGTTCAAGGCCAGCCTGGGTTACTTAGTAAGACCTTGTCTCCAGGTAAGTAAAGAGACCTGGGGGCACAGCTCGGTGTTAAACTATGCACGAGGCCTGTGTTCCAATCTCCAGTTCTGCCAGAGAAAACAGCAAAGGGGCAGTTAGTTGTTGGTGTCCATACCATTGCTTCTTGTGTCTGAGTACTGGTTAGGGGCTGGGCTGGGTGTTTTTACCTCTCATGCCCAGAGCTGAAATTCAGGCACCCAGATTTGCAAAGTAGCAAAGAAACTTTATGCAAAAGAAAAGCCATACTACAGATAAGAAATAAATATGCTGTCAAGAGTGACAGCTGGCCACATGAGCCAGAATAGTCGAGAGCCCCAATTACTGTTTGGGGCTTTTATGAGCTTTGAGAGGAGTCTTACTGCTAAGGAGCATTGCATTCTGTTTTGACTGAAAAATTTTGCCAGACAGTGGTGGCACACGCCTTTAATCCCAGCACTTGGGAGGCAGAGGCAGAGGCAGTCAGATTTCTGAGTTCAAGACCAGCTTGGTCTACAGAGTGAGTTCCAGGGCTACACACGAGAAATTCCCCCCCCCCCCCAAAAGTTATGTTACCTCACTTTTCTATTGTGCATGTCTCAATTTGTAAAAGTATTAAATTTTATTAAATAATTTTATTATTAAAATGTATTTGATTTTAATCAAAAGCGTTCACAAGCATACACAGGCATAAGACAGTAAATAGGAGTTTCTCTCAGCAAATTCATGTAGAAGACATGGTTTACCCTCCTGGGCAGGCACCTAAAACCAATTCAGGGAAGAACAGACCTGCTGGCCTCATACTGCACCTTACTGGATTATCAGTGAATAGAATCTGTTCGATGATCAGCAGAGAGAGAAGAAATTTATCCCATTACTTGGAGAGGGTTTGTCTGCATACAGCTCCATGCAAGTTGTGGACAGGGGTCCTGGTTTGCTGACAATTGCTAGGTGGTTTTTGTTGTTGTTGTTTTTTGTTTGTTTGTTTGTTTTTGTTTTTGTTTTCAGAAAAAAGGTGTGTGTGCGCGCGAGCGCATAGTAGATGTAGGTGAGAGTCTCAGGCTGCCAAGTGCATTGTTAGAAGAGGCGTGTGTGCGTAACCCAAACCAAGAAGAGTTTCAGGTTTGGAGTTTTTTCGACTTGTATGTAACACATTAGCTTAGAAGAAGTACAGTTCAGCGTTCTTAAAACACGTGGAGGTCCAACGGTTTTACTGTTCTCCCACGACAACTGTGGTTGTGAAAAATGCAGTCCCGTTATCACTTTCTCGTGCGGAGAATCCTTGTCGCAGCCAAGCCTCTCCCGATCGCAGTGCTCTGACTCGGAAAGCCGGTTCCTCCACGCCTGGGGCGGGTCCTCCAGAGCACCGAGACGGCGGGGCAGAGCGCTCGCCGCGCCCTTGCACTCCGCTACGGCGTCGCTCGGGAAGTGACGACACGCTCGCCCATGCGTACTGAGCGGGCCTCTCCTTTACGTCATCGCGGGCGCGACGCCCCGAGGGCCAGCTTGTGCTTTGGTCTGGCAGAGGTGGTGGCGGCGAGAGCGGCGGGGAAGATGCCAGTGGCGGTGATGGCGGACAACGCCTTCAGTTTCAGAAAGCTGTTGGATCAGTGCGAGAACCAGGAGCTCGAGGTAGCACCGCAGGGTGGGGCGGTCGGGTGGGCGCCGTTTCCAGGGTAACGGGCCGGGCCGCGGCCTGCTGGGCGCACGGTCCGGTTTCATCCAGAGATGCTGCTTCCATTTGTAATGTTAAGTTAAAAAGTTCACTAAATGGGCTGGGCGCAGGGGCACAGGAATCCGGTGGCCACACGTCAGGCGGAGGCAGGAGGATTGCCGGAGAATTCGAAGCCAGCTTGAACTATGAAAAACCAAAAAATAAAAAATAAATAAATAAAAAATTTTTAAAAAGAAAGAAAAAGAAGGAAAGAAAAAAGAAAAAGAAAAGAAAAGGAGGGCGGGGGGCTCATGGACTAAAGGAGACAGCAACAGCAGCTTATCGATGAGCCTTTAGCAGACCTTGCTGAATGAATAAAGATTAAGGAGAGACAGGCCTCTATAACTACCTTTTGGTAGTCTTCTGTTTTACTTAAGCTTTTAAAATAACGGCCAGAAAACTAGTGCATAAAGAACCTGTTGGAAGTAGTTACCTTTTTTTTTTTTTTTTTAAATTTGAGACCTTCTGAGGTAATGCCACATACATATTTGTGACTATGGAAAGAAACTGATACCCGACTGGAGATAAATGACAGCTCACAACAGATCTAAACTCAGGTTTTAACCTTTGATGCTTCCCTAAGCATTTTTCTGCATCTGTAGTAGTGCTGGAAAACTTACTTTTTAAGTTTTAATTTTCTCTTTTCTGAAAGTGTATTAGGAAGTGAGGTCTTTCCCCCTCTTTTGTCCCCTCTGTAGGCTCCTGGAGGAATTGCCACACCACCAGTGTATGGTCAGCTTCTAGCTTTGTACTTGCTCCAGAATGACATGTAAGTAGCGCCTTTTACCTAAAACAAACAGCAGCTTCCTTGAGATGAAGCAGGAGTACGTGCAACAGATAGGTGCACACCCTTAATCCCCACTGTTGGGAACCAGAGGCAGGCTGATCCACGAGTTTGAGGTCAACCTGGTCTACAGATCCAGCTCCAGTACAGCCAGGGCTACAGAGAGAAACCCTGTCTCAGAAACAAAGCAAATGTATATGTACTCAGTAGGGGCAAAGAAGCTGGAGCTGGGAGGGAACACTGGGAGAGCCCAGGGAGGTAGACATGTTTGACTTAGTCTTCCTGGCTGGGGAGCTGGAGCTTGAGAGGGCTAGAGAAGAGAGGCCTGGTGCCGTTCCAAAGCCATTGCGATATTTTTACAGAAACTAAGCTGAGTTTCTTCATTATACATATGTAAGTTATTTCTGTTTTGTGATCATGTGTCTTATGATTGTCCCAGCTCCGTAGGCTTTGTACTCACTAGGAGAATGGCTCCAGATTATAACAACAGTGTGTACATGTATTGTGAGGGATACCTAAAGCCTTGAAATGGACACATTGTTTGGAAGTCTGTGGTTTGAATGTGTTGCTATGGTTTAGGATCTGAATTGTTAGTTTAAAAACAATTCATCAAAAAAAATTTTTTTAAAAATTAACCTGGAAAAAGTTATTTCATGTCCTTTTGGGGGGAAAACTGCTTTTCCTCAACAAATTCATATAAAACTGAGTTGTGCTGTAGCCTGTTTTGGTGTTTCGACCTGTCATTTTATGTATTGACTGAAGTGACTTGTTTGTAACTGATCTTTGTGTAAATCAGGAATAATGCACGATATCTGTGGAAGAGGATACCACCTGCTATAAAGTCTGTAAGTAATCCTGCAGTGTCCCCTGTTGCTTTTAGAATACTGGCATTTACTTAAATGACAGCCTCCAAGTCCTCTTTTCTTTCCCATATATATCACAGAAACCATTGTTAAGTGAAGGTTAAAGTTCCAAACCATCTGTTTCTCTAATGGAATGGTTCCGAGATCATGTACTGATGGTTTCATAAGGCCTGCTGTGCTGATGTGAACTGGCCAGTTCAGAGCAAAGGGAGCTGAGGGGCTTAGGCATTTCAGCAGACTACTTGATTTGCTGTAATGACAGCTATTTGTAAACTGGCATTGTTTACACAGATATTCACTGCATTAAGATCACTGTGTTAATTAGATGTCTTACTTGGGATGGAGATGAAATGGAATAACCTGTGAAAAGTGTCTTGCCAGCTAGAGTGAAGTAAGACTTATTTCACTTGACTTCCTTTTCCATTTTGTAAGAATGGAATTGGAGATAGGAGCTGCATGCGACAAGAATGAAACAGCTCAACTGATAAGAGTGGGAGCTCTGCAAGGAGGCTCTAATGGACAGGGCCTTGTTCTCAGCTTTCTGCTAGTTTTCTCCCATGGAGAAGTGCTAGCATCTTAAATTTAAACAGCAGTGCTTACAATAATAGATCCCCAGGCTTCATTCTGAAATATATTTTACTTTCTCATGCTTTCATTTGTAGTTGCAATAAAAACATTTGTTATAGAAACTGTTAATATAACTGCTCAAAGCATTTTACAATCAGGCAGATCCAACCTTTGGACATTGCAAAACAATGTTCACCTGCAGAGTTCATAGTCTAGAACTGGGTATGCAAGTTACTAAGAAGAAAAGGTTTCCCAGTTTATACCTGTTCTTGGCCCTGCAGGCTAGATACACCTGTTAGAAAAGTAATTTAATCTCCTAAAATGAATGAATAAAGTGTATTTTAATGAGACAGCTAACAAATTTTGCCATTTCTGATCTTTTTTTTTTAAGATATGGCCATTGTTACAGTGAATACTTTCAAAGACAACAATTTTTATTGCAGGCAAATTCTGAACTTGGGGGAATTTGGTCAGTTGGACAGCGAATCTGGCAAAGAGATTTTCCTGGGATCTATACGACCATCAACGCCCACCAGTGGTCAGAGACCGTGCAGCCAATCATGGAAGCCCTCAGAGGTAGTGTTTTCTTGTGGTTCAGTCATGTTGCACTAAGGCTGTCCTTGGAGCACTGCACTGCTGTGCTGTGCGCTGTGCTGTGCGTACTGATGAAGTGGACAGCTCTGATTTGGGGACTCCCTGTCAGACTTGAGCTAGATCTAAGCTAATTGTGTTTCTTTATCTCAGTACTGGGCATTCTGGGGAATATACCAGGAGCAGAGGGTGTTACTGTGGAATCCAGATCGTAGTTAGCTCATTGGCAGTATCTTTTATCCTCTTCATCATTACTTTTGTGATAACAGGAAGTTTGTGACAGAGTCTCGCTGTGTAGTCCATACTGTCCTTTCCTTTTTGGGTTACTGGTGTGTTTCACATGTGGCCTTGTGAAAATGTTCTTTGCTGCTAACATGAAACCAGGCAATAATTGAAAGGTTGTGGTGTCTGCAGGTCAAGACTTTTTGTGTATTTGAAAGTAGCAACTAGACTTTGGACTTTGTCAGCCTTGGTCTTTGATAGCTGTTATGTCCCCTCTATGCATCTTGTATAAGGATCTGTCGCAGAGCCTCGAGGCTCGGTTGTGTTTTCAGTTCCTCTGTAAGGTTAGAGGCTGGCATGGTGTGGCCCTGACACATGATAGCTCTGCCCCTGCCGCCTTCCTTTCTCATGTTGCCTTGCTTTGGGTCTTTCTGGGTCACTCAGGTTCTTTTTATTGTTCAGGGGGATCCAGTCCAGGCAAGCAGCATTGTATCCCCTGGGAGTGGGACTCACTGGCATTTCTGAGCCACCCAGCACGGAAGCTAGGAAACAGACTCTGTCCTGTAAGAGCAGAATGCTCACACACTCTGTGGGCCCACCACACATATTCATACTGTGAACCCTTACGTTGTTCTTCCTGTCACCTCATTTCTGTAGTCAACACCTGCCTTTAGTGGGTATTCCTTAAGTTGGTGGGCAGGTCCTCCTCAGCATGGTAAGATCATGGGTGTGCTAGGCAGCAGAGGGAAGGATTGCTGGGGAGCTGCACCAATCAGCTCTTAGCAGCAGTACCTGGGCCAGCATGCAACACAGCAGTATATAAACAACAAAACAGACAGCTGCTGTGAATAAACACGAGCAGGATTTCAGGGTAGGCAGGGTGGGGAGGGGGAGTATGGAATGAGACCATGTGAATAATGCCCTGGAGCAGCTTGAAACTAGTCTAGGAAACATCGCTGGAGGAGTCAGCAGAAGTAGGATTGTCCAGGAAACATCACTGGGGGAGTCAGCAGAAGGTAGGATTGACAGATGGGCTTCAGCCTAGTAACTATGTGGTGAACATGCAAGCTGCCTTCTCCAGGTTGGACTATAAGCTCGTTGGCAGGATTTGGGTAGGAGCTCCTAACTCATCCAGCAAGTGTTCTTAAGTGTATTTTATTCTTTCTAGTACCACCTTGCACCTGTGAAATTAAGAGCTGCTTCCAGCCTGCTGGAGCTTGGTCTCTGGAGCCAGGCTTTTGAGTTTTCATTCTGGTACATCCACCTGCTGGCCTTCATTTGCTTGTTATAAGACAAAATTGAAGTGTCACTTGTAAACACTGGTCATGCCTGAGACACTGTTCTGTTCTCTGCATAAAGATTTTCTTGAGACTGAAATGGTTCCAATCCCTAAATGGTACATGCGTCTTTCTCTGTAAAATGCCACCCAGGGAATGGCAGTCCTAGAACAGGTTGGAATTGTTCAGAGTTTGAAGTTTTGCTTCCCAGTGTATGGTAAACTTGCTAGTTAAGAACAACCAGATCCTCAACTCTCAAAGGTCCCACGGCGTCCCCAAACAGCACCACTAGCTGCGGACCAAGAGTTAAGACACAAACCTGTTGGGGCAGAGTGTATTCAAACAATAGCAACTTGAGTTCTGTGTGAGCCAGTCAGTTCTACTAGGAAATCAGACATCTTGGCTGAAGAACCTGGTGTGGGAGAGCGGTTACAAAAAGCCAGAAAGGGCTGGCAAAGCACTGAGGAGTACTTGCTCAAGCAGCCACTCCTCACACAGAGCCTGAGGGATGGGAAGAGCCTGGAGAACAGGACTGATTACAGAGCTGTGGAGGGGTGGTGGCTAGAGCAAGTTGGGGAGCAAGGGTGTGGCTGCTGATTGTCACTAGAATGCAGACTATCTGTCAGCATCCACTGTCAGCCTACTTCTGCCTGTTAGACTTCTCCTGCCTCTCCACAACCTGCTGCTCTTCTCCTCCATTCATGTTTGGGTCCTGTCTGTTTTCTACTCCAAAAATCTGACCAAAATATTTGAATAAGACAGTGATTTTAGATGGTGTGAGGTTTGGTGCATGCTCTGTGCTGCCTGTGTGTTCCTGCCACTGCTGCCTTGCTTTTCCACTGAATGTCTATCTGTCATAGGGAAGTCCCTGCACCTCTGAGACATTCTAAAGGTCGGCTGGAGGTTGGTAGACTCAAGCAAGGGGCAGTGGTGGCATCAGGCTCAGTGGGAAATGAGGGAATGAAACATAGTGTCAGCATGTTGTTCATGTGTGTGACTGCACATACCATGGTGTGCATGCAGGGGTCGGAGGGTTCTCTCCTTCCATCTTTACATGGGCACGGTGGACAAACTCAGGCCTCCAGGCTTGTTAGCAGGCACCTTTACAGAGCCATTGTATCTGCAGTGTTTGAGACCTGTGAGAAAGCCTATGGCTGAGGGCATGCCCCATTTGGTTCCAGCAGTGCTGTCAGTAAGCCCATGTTCACAGGAGTACTGCAAGGGCCGTGTTTCAGATCATGAAACAGTGGGGCCCAGAGCTCAAGAGTGGAATGTGTTCTGCCCTCAACTGTGGACTATAAAATCTGAATATTTCTTAATCCGGTTGGCAGCCTTCTGGAGGAGCCCTTGTATTACCAAAAGGGCACTGACCAGGAAGACTGGCTGTTGGATGGGGCAGTTGTCTCATTCTGGAATTTTCTTAATGTAGGTGTATGAGCATGGGGAAATGCAGAAGGCTGTTTGCAGGGAGACCTCTTGTGCTGGGGCCTGGCAGCACCTTCTCTTGAGAGTCAGACCTTCAGGCTTGGTGTTTAGAATGCACACTTGGAAGTTAGGGGCAGGTTCTAGGGTAAGGTTTGTGCACCTGCCCCAAGGGAGTCCTTTATTGGAGACCCTCTCGAGAGGACAGCAGCCGTGTCCCTTCTTATTTCCCTTCTTCTAGTGTTTGCAAGGGAAATAAAGCAAAGGAAATTTAAAAGGCTCATACCTTAAATTCATGAACATTTGCTTTCCTGTGACTGGAGTCTTGTAGGTGTTGTTTTCTATGTCTGTAGCTTTTGTCCCTGAAAAGTCTGATGTGAGGAATGTGTGCTGTCATAGGGATCCCTCATACCTCAGGGCATGCGGTATCTGCTTGGGTGGGTCTAGTCTTGCCTGTGAACAAAACCTGGATGATGGAGCTGTGTTTGAGTCCTATTCTCTTCCTTCCTATTGCCAATCCTCCCCTTTCACAATAGATGCAACGAGGAGACGAGCCTTTGCCCTGGTCTCTCAAGCTTATACCTCCATCATCGCAGATGATTTTGCAGCGTTTGTCGGACTTCCTGTGGAAGAGGCTGTGAAAGGTACTTGGAGCTTGCTGGTTACTATAGGGGAACAGAAATCGTGTAAGCCATAGGTTCACTCTGGCTCTGGAACTCTAGAACAAGAATGATTTTGCACTTTAGGTGGTGGGTTTGTTTAGGAAGTGATAAAAAGCACATCTCACATCGCACCTCTATGTAGCACCTGTAATCACGCCCAGGAGCATGCTTGTAGCTGCTGTGTAGAATGTGCACAGTTACTTTAGAAAGCATTTCTCAACTGTCCAAGTTATCCAGGTTAAGAAACCCTTACCACTCAAAACGTCAGTCCCATGCGTGCTGACTCAAACCAGTGGTAGAACACTGCATGTGCTTGGTTACATTGTTTTATGGTGATTGACATTTTTGATTCTCCAACCGCATGAGTGTCAATTCTTATTCTTAAGTTTCCACAGGGAGAGCAGGTGCTTGAGGTTTATGGGTGGCGGTGTTCTATTTTGTGGGCAGTTGGTTTGGGGATGGGGCATTAAACCCAGGGGCTCATGCATGCACCTGCTGTCATTATTACTAATAGAATGCTGTGAGGGCCATCATAGAACTTTCTTGTGTCTGTCTGGAATTAGTCTACTCAGGTACTGCAGAAGACCAAGCATGTCAGGGAATATATCGGCCCCAGAGAGGCTTTTGGTATATTTCAGAATATTTAAAACTAAGTTATCTGTAGTAACCTTCTAGTAAATGCACAACACCTGAGCATGGTGAGAGAATGGTAGGGCTGGGTCATGCAGGCCAGCGCTTTGTGCCCTTCTCCCATCTCTGTGAACTCTGCACTTTCAGGCGTGTTGGAACAAGGATGGCAGGCCGACTCTACCACAAGAATGGTTCTTCCCAGGAAGCCAGGTAGGTGGGACCTCAGACACATGACATGGAAGCAGTGGACAGTTGACATGAGAGCAGAGTGACATTGAAGGTCACCTACATGAAACTCCTGTGACTGACTAGATCAGTCGCTTAGCTCTCCTTTCAGGTCAGTCCCCTGCCCTGCCCCTTCATTTCACCCTCAGGAGACAGCCATGTTCATTCCTGTGTGTGCTCCTTCCTCCTGGGTACAGGAGTGTCCTCTCTGCAGTCTTCAGAGCCAGGTGGTCTGCCCTTATCACCATCCTCCTACATCAACCCTACTTCCCTTCCCCTGCTCTGGGCATCTGCTGTTTAGACAGATGTCAGTGCTCAGCCCCACAGTTGTAAGTTATAAGGAAGACTGAACAGCTAAAGTGTTTAAAGAGGGACACATTCATATCTCCATTTGAGAACCAAGTGTTTGTTGTGGGGGTGAGGTGTTACAGCCTTGACATGGCTTCTCTTGCTTGTATGTAACTGTCTTTCTTTTTTTGTTGTTTAGCCTCAGGAGCCCTGGATGTCTCCTTGAACAGGTTTATTCCCTTATCAGGTACGTGTTTTCACGTGGACATTTTAAGTGTTGCATTGTTTGCTGATCTATCCTGTAATGTGTAGTGATACGCATGGCTACAAGAAGGGAACTATAAGTTCCCCTGCAGCTTAGCTGCGTGGTGGCACCTGATGTCCAGCCACAGAGCCTGCCTGTCCTCCTGTGAGGGTCTCTGGGTTCTGGACTGTATTCCGAAGGCCTCCTCAGCTTGGTGTGCACAGTCCAGCATTAGTGCAGTGTTCTGGTTGGACCAGGCATGTGAGGTGCACTTTAGGTCGTTTTCAAGTCCTCCAAGTAGGGGCTGTCTAAACAGAGCTGGAGTCTGAAGAGATGCTGCACACCAGACATGGCTGAGTCTTTACATAGCCTGCTGCAGCATCAGCAGCTGTCTTGACCGTGTCTGTCTGACACAACCAGGCTGCTAAAATGGAGGCTTCATGCCTGCAGTTCAGAACTGTCTAGGCCTCTGGCAGGTGTGATTTTTGTGTAAAATCACATGCACTAAGAAAGTTAAAGACCTCCACAGGCTGGTGGCCAGAGGATACTCTTAAGTGTCTATCCCTCTTTGTCATGCAGAGCCTGCCCCAGTTCCGCCAATCCCCAACGAGCAGCAGCTGGCCCGGCTCACCGATTACGTGGCTTTCCTGGAAAACTGATCGACCACTCTGAGTTCAAGATCCACCTTCAGTCCCTGTCACTGGCAAACAGACATGGAGTTTTATTCTGAGTTCAGAACAGGGTGAGCGCCTCTGTGTCCTTTGGGTGTGATAAAATGCACATAGAAGATGAAGCGCATTGTACAGTTTTCTCCTCAGACAGTTTTGAATGTCCTTGGAGCAGTTTTCATTTGTATTGATCACTTTGGTTGGAGCCATCAGTATTATACATCGAGTTTCTGTCAAGGACTGGACTCCGAACACAAGCGTCCTGCTTCAAGTAACAGAGGGTGCTGTGGCATACACCACGCTCCTGCGGGCCACTGGCCTCTAGCTAGTGACGTGCTTGGGATTTGAGGAGGACTGTCCCGGGTGGTGCCGTTCCCACATTGTCACTCACGCTCTGGAGAGTGCTCTTCTCCCATCCCAGAACAAGGAAGCAGCGATGTCGCATCAGAAGGCTGCGTGGTGGCGGATCATCTCCTGGAGGGGAGCTTGGCAATGCTCCATTTGTTTTCCCAGTGTGTGCAATTATCCATTGCATGAGACAGAGCGTCTGCAGTGAGAACTCAACTTAGGTGTTCTTGGGAAACTCCAAGTTCTGATGCCTCCTTAGAAAAGAAGGGAGGGACCATGGAGTGCAGTGTGTGCTGAAGGAGCTCCTGAGCTGAGGGATGGACTGCAGCCCTCCTGCCTGCCGCGCATCCAGATCCTGAGGAGAAATGCTGAATGCATCGATTTTTGTTCTTGTATGGCAGCCCTTGAAGATTGAGATGGTTAATGTATCTTCAGGTTAAAACGGCCCTAGTTCATTTATTCAATAAATATTTAATTGAATTCGTAAACTGTTTCATCTAAAGCTGCCTCTAGAAATTTCATATCTTGGTCTTAACTGTGGGCACATTATTAGTTTGTCCTTTTCTCAAAAATACTTAAAGTTTAAAAACTTTTCTCCTTTTTATTTTTTGGGAATTTTTTAATGCCTATAGTGTGTTTAGATCAAATTCACCCTCCTTTTCCTCTGACCTTAAAGTTTAAAAACTTTTCTCCTTTTTATTTTTTGGAAATTTTATAATGCCTATAGTGTGTTTAGATCAAATTCACCCTCCTTTTCCTCTGACCCCTCCCCTAGAATTTCTTAATTAAAAAGAAACTGTCTCACCTCTGACTTTGTGGTGAGTTACCTAATTCCTGTTTTCATTGACTTTTATTGGCTCTTTTAAAACTCATTTGGAAATATTTTAAATTGGCATTTTACTTAGAAATGCTGTTAAAATGTTTAACGGTTGAGAAAAGCCTTCAGAAGTCAGTGTTGAGCATCAGGGTAGTAAAGCCAGCAGTGTTGCCACCAGGTACACAGTACAGTGTATGGCTCCTGTTTCCAATGGCTCACTGGAGTGGACCCAGCTGTGTCCTGTCAGGGTTGGTGATGTGGTTTGTGAATAACAGGCTAGGAATGGAGTGAGGTGATCCCGTGCTGAGGAGCATGGTGTGAGTGTGAGGGTAACAAGGCAGAGGGCTTTCAGCTGCACGTGCCCTTTCCTGTGTGGCGAGGTCCTGAACTACATGGGAAAGAATCGTGTCAGGTGACTTGATATGATTGCATTGCCGGTGGTTTAATAGTACCTGGGGCTGGAAGTGTAGTCTGGGCTCCACAGGACATGGCAGCCCCATCTTTCCATCTCAGTCTCCTCAGCACACAGAGCTTCTCTCCCAGGCTCAGGCAGATCCCACTTCACATCTGCGGCTCTGTGGACATTTGGTCCCGCCATCTCCTATATTCTGGAATCTCCATTGTTAAGTGAGGTGGCCCCTTCACAGCTATAGGTGGTGGCTTCTCAGGGCTTCTCCACATCTACTACAGGGTACCTGACCTCAGCTGTTCATTGTGACTCCCTCAGTCCTTCCTCTTTACATTCAGAACCAGGATCTTGCAGATGACACGATACTGCCAGGGTGTGCTACCAATTTGAGAGATAGCCTGCCCCCTTGGACTATAGCTGATAAGCTGTGCTGACTTTGAAGAAACACTTCTCTTGCTCCAGGGAAGTGCTGGAGGCTTCTCTGCCATGATGCTGATCTCTAACAGTTACAGCTGCTGCTTCAGCACCAGCCGAACATCACCTCTCAAAATCGCCTCAACCAACAAACCAGTCTGTTTTCTTTAGGTTCAACTCCATTTACGTTCTCGGGATACAAGCAGAATGAAGCCAGATTCTTGGCCATAATACCACACAGATGACCACCAGCCCAGTTACTGATGGACGTTGTGTCTCCCATTGATACCTTGTAAGCCAGGCCTCTGCTGTTCATGTTTCTGGCACTATTAACATTCCACACCCCCACAGAGCTATTGAGCCCTGCATCTAGCATTCCACCATTTTCCCAATTCAACACACACACCCCAACAGTCTTCCCCTGAACAGCTACAAAGGCCCTTAAAAGTCGTGGTCAGGTCACAGCAATGCCTCTACCTTCCTCAGTACCAAATTCCACCCTTGTTTTATTCTATTGGTTGGGACATCTTAGGGGAGAAATGGCCTATTTTAGCTCACAATTCCAAGTTAGAGTTCATTATTACAGGGCAGTTGAGGTAGGAACGTGAAACAGTCAAGAAGGAGAAAATGAGCTAATGAAAGCTTAATAATATTCAGTATTCAGCTGGCTTTCTGTACCCATACAGTCCAGGGCCCAAAGCCAGGGAATGGTACCACCCATTTCCAGGTGGGTCTGGAATCAGGCCAGCCTGATCTCAACTGAGACTCTTTCCATGTGCTTCTCATTTGTGTTAACACTAACCACAAGAAGATTGGTGTGTTTCCTCCTGAAATAAAAGACCAATAGTAGAGATGGCACTGAGTACTTGAAGCCTCTGCTCCCGGGTTGAAACACCCAAAGGCCGACTACCTTGGAACCTTCACAAGTATTCCAAGCAGCTGAGTCCATTCAGTGTTTTAAAGCTGCTTGCTGGCCCTAAGACAGTATGGTTGCAGGAGCTACAGTCAAGAGAAATTCACAAAGATGACCCATTTGCTGGTCCTGGGCTATCCCTCACTGGACAGCCTCAAAACCTGTGGGACTGGGACCCCTTCAGGAGGATGGGGGACAGAATAGGAACTTCTGGAAAGGGATAACCTACAAAGTGGTCCTATAGGATACCCCATAGTTAAAGCCTGCACTAAGCAGCCCATTTCCCTGGAGTTCTGTGCTGGGTGGGGTGACAGTGTGACTGTAAGCCAGAGGTAGAACTTAGAAAAACTCCAAGTGGATGTCGGGTCAGCACAGTACCACAGGAAGCACCGAAGGGAATGGTGGGTGGCGCACAAGTCAGAGACTGGAGAGTTGTGCCTGCATGGAATACATCGTGTATGTGCAGGACCCATGGAGGCTGGAGGAGGGTGTCATGCCAGATCCCTTGGAACTGCAGTTGCAGATGGTTGTGAGATACCATGTGGATACTCTTAACCACTGGGCCATCTCACCAGCCCCAGACTTCATTGTTTAAAAACTTGTGATTCACTCCCCTTAGTGCACAAGTTTGTTCCCTCAGTCATAGGGAATCGGTTACCTCACACTCTTCCCTTTCCCTGTCCACTGTCCACCTTAGTTTCCTGTCTGCTTCTGCTTTCTGATTTCTTTGCTCTGCTCTTTTTTTTTTTTTTTTTTTTTTTTTTTTTTTTTTTTTTTTTTTTTTTTTTTTTTTTTTTTTTTTTTTTTTTTTTTTTTTTTTTTTTTTTTTTTTTTTTTTGGTTTTTTTGGTTTTTTGAGACAGGGTTTCTCTGTACAGCCCTGGCTGTCCTGGAACTCACTTTGTAGACCAGGCTGGCCTCTGCCTCCCAAGTGCTGGGATTAAAGGCGTGCGCCACCACACCCGGCTAAAGAGATCGCACATATTGAGCCAGCCAGGAGTCGAATCTAGAATCTTCTGATCCGTAGTCAGACGCGTTATCCATTGCGCCACTGCCCCAATGCTCTGCTTTTATTTCCTTCATTTACCCTTTCAACGTTTGCCCCAGATTTTGACTTCATGCCGTAGTTCACTATGTCTTGCCTGTTTTCTGTTCTGAGGCCTTCAGTTACGTACTGGCTGATATTTTATATTAATGATCAATTTTGAGTGTGTTTCTAGCTCTTATGAGTTGATGTGGCACCAAGCGCTGTTCTCCCTTTTGAGTGACTCTGGATAGTGATCCCTCCAGAGTTGGTTATGAAGAAGATGTCCAAATAAATCCAGAATAGATAACCAAACACAACAGTTGCAAGTTGGAACACACACACACACACAAACACACAAACACACATACAAACACACATACACACACACAAACACAAAAACACACACCATAAAAAAGCAAGATAAACATGAGACTTCCGAGAGACTCATAACTCTTCTGTCAGTGAGTCCAGTGACACTGAGATGGTTGATGAGCTGGAGAAAGAATTCAAATGGCAGCTTCTAAAAATAACTTCTTCAAAGGGGAAGGAGAAAGAGATGGACCAAGAAAGTAAAGGAGTCAAGACAGATGAACCCAGCAGCTTGGAAGAGAAAGACAGCATGGAAACAGCTTGAAAACAGCAAACAGAAAAGAGAAGAAGCCTTAAAGAGCAGGGGAACCACTGCTGTTGGCCGTGATCAGGCAGAGGAAGTACCAGGTCAGTGTGGGAGACAAGACTGAGTATATGCCGTATTCAGATATCAGCTAGAACAACATCCAAGAACTACGGTGCATGATTAAGCAACCAAACTTAGCAACATTTTAAATATATTTTTGGCCATTGTCTTTCCTTTTTCAAGAATGACAAGATCATTTTTCACAATTGTTGATTGGATCTTTTCTATTAATATTTCCATGAGATTGCGGTATCTCCGCTGTCCTGCGTGTAGCTGGGGAGAGTCGTCCTCATTGTGTAGCTCTCTGTTCCCTCTTTCCTTCGCTGTGTGAGTGATCTGCTTTAACCCTGTTTGTCAGTTCTTGCCTACGCCTGTATCATTAATCTCTTGAATCGCAGTTTTGGCTAGAAGTTTCAATTCCTTCATCTTCATAATTAATTTTTGACAGAAAATAAGTAAAACTCAGCAGGTCGACCGTGGTCCTCACTGGCACCCATAGGACATCTGCCCCACAATAGCAGAGCATCCTGTCATCCAGACAAGTGTGGGCAGGGCTGTGAGGAAAGCTTCCAGTCCTGTACTGGGTTTAAAGTCACACATCATAGTATTCCATGACAACACTTAGGAACAAGTGGCAGAAAGTGTGGAGAGTCTCCACCAATTCAGTAATTTTTAAATGTGCTTCTAGGTAACTCAGCAGTTAAAGAAGAAATTAGAAAGGAATACGCAACAAAATGTGTCTGTGGTATCATAGCTCTGCTCAGAGATAGCTTTATGCTTTTGATGCCTAAACAAGTCACTTGGGCAAGTCAAGGCTCACATAAGCAAATAACGAAAATACAGACACAGGAGACAGACACCACACAAGGCTAGATAAAAGAAAAAGCTTTTCCTCTAAAAGGAGTTGGGGATCCTAGGAGAAATAGCTGAAGCCAGCTCTTGATGGTAGAGAACAGCTTAGGACATTGTGAACGTGTTGTGCCAGGAAGTGAGAGGGAGGCCACAGGAGACATGCCAAAGGGCCGAGGGCCAGCTTCATATCACAATAAATAACTATCGTTAAGAAGTGCAAGTTATTAAGTTGCAATTCTGACCCCATCCATCAAGCAACAGGCAGGAAGGAAGGACAGTTCCAGCTCAGATATGGAAGGAACTATACAAATGGAATGTCTCTGCTTGGAAATAGCTGAGCTTGGGTGCCTGGTATTCCTCAGAAGCCCTGAACTGAGTCTTGGTCCCAGATGGTGCAGGGTCATGGACTTTAGCAGATGGGGCCTTACGGGAGGTTATTAGGGCATCAAGTGCATGCCCTCCAAAAGCACTTTATAAGGTCTTGCACCTCACGAGACCCTCCAGTCATGCCAAGAGCCAGCTGTCTTTGTCTAGTATGTGTCCAGACACTCACACTCCCCTGATACGGTGCTCTGCCATCCACCTCAGATACACGCACTTGGAAGTTCAGAAGCCAAGAGCTGAGCACACTGCTGACTTCAGTCAGATACCTCAAGCTCATCACAGTGGAGGACGGAGGTAAGGATCAGCTGTGGAGATACATGCGTGGATGCACGCCTGGGAAATGGGAGTTTTTCTGGGCCCAAACATCCTTCCTACAGGTATTCCCACATGCAAGTACCTGGGTACTTGAGAGGCTGAGAGTAACAGTACAATAGTCAGGTCACCTTTAAGGTTGGCACACGGGCCTCCGAATGTGAAGAAAAGAGAACACTCTGGGGCTGGGGCACTTGTGGCCATTGTAAGCCATGTGTTAAAAACAGGCGGTGCAGGCTGGTGAGATGGCTCAGCGGGTTAGAGCACCAGACTGCTCTTCCAAAGGTGATGAGTTCAAATCCCAGCAACCACATGGTGGCTTACAACCACCCGTAACAAGATCTGACGCCCTCCTCTGGTGCGTCTGAAGTCAGCTACAGCGTACTTATGAAGAATAATTAAGAAATGAATCCTTGGACTGGAGAGACCAACTGGAGCAAGGAGCGAGTGGGGCTGAACGGGGATGACCAGAACGAGCAGGGACAACCGGAGCAAGCAGAGCCGATCGGAGCGAGCGGGGCCAACTGGAGCGAGCGGGCCGGCTGGAACAAGCAGGTGGCCGGGAGCGAGTGGGGCTGGCCGGAGCAAGCGAAGCCGGCGGGAGCAAGCGGGGTCGAGCGGAACGAGCAGGGTTGACTGGAACAAGAGGGGAAAAAAAACAGGCGGTGCATGAGACAGACGCAGGGCAAGGGACATGCTGCAAAGGAACCACCTTTTCCCCAGTCTCATCTGAGAGAGAGAAAGACAGATCAGACACAGTTTCAGATCAAATGAAGCTGAGACTCTAAGCATCTGGGAAGACAAAATCATGGCACACACACTCTTGGGAAGTGGGTGAGATCTGGGTAGGCATTACAGATTAGGCCTGTGCCAGGCACACCACAGCCTGGGAGCCCAAAGGCACCTGGCAAGGGTTTTACAAAGAACATTTGTTTTGGAACGTAGCCAAATCCATTTACTCACGTTCTGGCTGTGGCTGAATCCTCAATTGCAGAGATCAAGACTTATGACAGAGAGCATGTGCCTTGCTGAGGCAGAAAAATTTGCCACCCAGACTCTGCATTGAAATGTTTCCCAATTCCTGAGTTAGGTTATTTTTTTCTTTTAGTCAACATAACTTTGCAGATTTGGCTGATTTTGCTGTGGCTATAATAGAGAACACCTTCCTTTGAGAAAATAAACATTTAAAGAAGCCTATGAGTCTCTCTCTCTTTCTCTCTCTCTCTCTCTCTCCCTCCCTCCCCCTCTCTCATTTGCCAAATATCATCGATAAATAAATACCTGTGGTGTTTATATCAAAATCATCTTTAAAACAGAGGAAAAACCCTGATATAAAACTCAAAACTTCTAAAGAAGACACAGGAGAAGCAGTTCAAGATAGAGTCACAGGAACCATTCCCTGAAGGAACACACGAGGAAGCCAGAAGTCAACCTGAGATGTCACGCCTCAGGTCACACTATCCGTTTCGGTTTTATGACAGTCACTCACTAGCCTTGAACAGGCCATCCAGCAATCCTCCACTTCTCCAGTGCTAGCTTTACACGTACACACCACTGTGCCTAACTACTCACGTGGCCTCTGGAGACCAAGTTTGAGTGCCCAGCTCAGTAGCCAATGGCTCCGGAAATCCAAATACACAGGTGGGATTATATCAAGTTATAACAAAGCAGGAGTGTTGCCTTCACAGAAGTATCTCTGGTCAATGTTGTGACAGCATTGCCTGTTCCAGGCTGGGACTTTGGGGTAGGGGTGAGAAGGACTATACCTCAGGGAACAGCTCAGGGAGACCCTTCCCTCCAAGATGAAGAGCATCAACTAGACAAACCACAGTCAACGTGGAGCTGGGTCCCTAAGGACCAGATGGGGATAATGCTGAAGTCCAACAGGATGTGCTTCCCATAATCTCCGGGCTCTGTTAATGGGAGTTTTGCATTTCATCCCATATTTTTAAAAAGCATCCCTTGTTCTCTGGTTAAACTACTTAGAACTGATAAGGGGACAGAAAATTTCTCAGCTGGCTGTCTTCCAAAGATGGAGAAATAATCTCTAACACATGTCATAAAAAGATGGGGTGGCGATGTCTTCAAATACTGAACTCACTGTCCTGTGAAAGAATTCTGTGGATTCTTCAGAACACAAAATCAAGAGAACTTAAAAGGCCAACGGAATCTTAACACCAAGAACTTTTGAACTGTCTAGACCTGTGCTTTCTAATGTTGGAAAGCCAACAGCATCTAAGATTTTAACTTCTACAGAAGCGATAGATGGGTTTTTGTTATCTACCGTTAGTAGCCATGTGACTAGTGCATGTGAGCAGAGTATCTGAGATCTGGCGAGACACTGCCAGCCAGAGTCACTGAAGTAAGCCTGATTCCCATGGATGAATCATGTCTGGGAAGAATATTCAGTCATGCCTGTGTTACAGGTTCCATACCTCTCTCTCAGACTTCCTCTCTGCTTTCTGTAATGGGAGAGCAGGAGCTGGAAGGACAGAATCAGTTGGTAGTGCTTGCTATGCAAGCCTGGGCACCTGCGTTTGGTCTCAAAAATCACGGTGGACAGTGTCCTGAGGAATGTCATCCCTGGTCTACCTCTGCCTCCCTCATGTCAACACAGGCACACACACACACACACACACACACACACACACACACAGGAACAGAAAGAATACCACACGAGAACTCTACTGGTGATGGTTAATCTTCATTAGCAACCTGACTAATCTAGAATCACCTAGGAGACCCTTTCTGGGTGTATCTGAGGATATTTCCAGAGAGACTTAACTGAGGGTTGGAAGACCCATTCTAAGTGAACACAGCTTAGTCCCTTGCACTGGGGTCCAAAACTGCATAAAAACTTTCAAAAAGAAAACAAGAGCTGAGCATCAAACCAGCATTCTTCCTCCTTCCCCGTGTTTGGGGACAACAGACACTCAGTGTTATCCTGGCAGCGGCAGGGTGAACTGGGACTCAATTTGTGAGCCAAAGCAGACCCTTCTTTCTTTAGACTGATTTTCCAGTACTTTTTTTTTTTATCATAGAAATGAGAAAAGTAGCTAAGACAGAAAATCGATACCAGGCATAGGGCCGTTACTATGATAAACCTGAGCATGTGGCTTATAACCCTCTAGCACTAGCTGAGTGGGAAGATTGTGGAAGAATTTGGAGCCTTAATCTAGAAACACCCTAGGATGCTGCAGTACTTAAAATAATAGGGTAATGGACCCTTCTGATAGGAATGCGGATGGCCAGACTGCCAAGACAGTAAAGAATGTGTTCATGAAGGGAATACAGACTTTATCAGGAGCTGGGCTAGAGGCCACCTGTGCTACATTCCCTGATGAATGGCAATTCTTTCTGCTCAAAGTTTGAAAATGTGAGTGTAGTTGAATGCTAAATAAACTAATGGACAAAGTTGTTTGATTAAAACAAAACAAAACACAAACTAGAGACAGCAAACCGTCCAGGCTGCATCGTGGTTGCTGCTCAGTGCTCTCATTTAGCGTTACAGAAAACAAACAAACAAACAAACAAACAAACGCACAAAAATGTGTGCCTTGGTAAAGAAAGGAACACAAATCTTCAAATAAAGAATGGGTGAATTTAAAGTCATAGACAAGCTCAGATGAGGAGAGGGTAGCTGCAGCTGTTGGAGATGCCTGCAACTGAAGAGAAACCCCTTAGTCTTCACTAGGATAACAGAAGGCATATCCAACCCTTCGAAGCCCCAACCTGTGAAAATGCAAATGCGTTTGAGAGGAGAACCTTAACTGCCCTGCTGCTGAAGGGGTTCCCCAGCTTGAAAACAACCACCAGGTAGGTGGCTCCCAGCTTAGGCTAATAGCTGTGGCAGGAGACAGGCAGGCTGAGTCTTGAGCTAGCAGCAAAATCCATATGGTTTTGCAAGCATGCAGATGCAAGGGTAATAGGGTCATAGAGGCTTGCACCGTGGTTCCAAAAGCTGCTAGGTCAAGCAGTGTGTGGTAGGGTCAGATTCCCTGAAAAACAAGCAAACAAACAAAGCCCTGAGAGGGTCATTGCTTATGACATGAAGGTGGAGCTTAAGTTACCATGGAAACACCAGAATGCTGAAGATGCCAGGACCATGGGTCTCTTCATGGACCACAGAAAGTTGTCCAGAGTGGAGCCAACCCAAGAGAGCCTGTGTGCTGAGTTGTCTAAGCTCACTGGTGATTAGACGGTGCTAGCTAGCACAGTTCCCAGGGTTACACACGGAGCTCAGGGTTTGTGTCTGGCCTTCTGAGTTTCCATATCCTCTCGATCTGAGGTTTTTTTTTTTTTTTTTCGAGGCAAGGTTTCTCTGTATAGCCCTGGCTGTCCTGGAACTCACTTTGTAGACCAGGCTGGCCTCGAACTCAGAAATCTGCCTGCCTCTGCCTCCCGAGTGCTGGGATTAAAGGCATGCGCCACCACACCCGGCTCGATCTAAGTTTTTTTTTTCTTGTCATGGCCCTCATTTCTCCCTTTTCAAACAGCAATGTTTGTTCTGTATCATTGTATAATGGAAGTATGTGATTTGTGTTCCGATTTTACAGATTGGAGTTATGTGGATGTCTTGAATCTTAGAAAAGATGTTAACTCCAGCTTTTTTGAACTACATTGAAACTGTTAAAAACGTGTGGACTATGGTGGTTTGAGTGAAAATGGCCCCATAGGCCCATGGGAGCAGCACTATTAGGTTTGGCCTTGATGGAGTAAGTGTGTCACTGGAGGTCTTAGGCAATTGAATATCTTAGGTAATTTGATCACTTTTTTTTTAAGTTACAGTACTTTAAAGGAAGCTTTCAAAACACTGTGGGAACTAGTTGGGCACTTTTATTAAATTATTTCATAGCTACAGACAAGCTAAAGCTAGTATGGAAATGATTGACAGCCTTCTTCTAGGTGAATTGGGGTGGTGAGAAGCCAGCAGGTTCTGATTTTATTTTTGACATTTCTTCCTAAAATGAATGGATTTTGGTGAGGAGGCCATGTGCACCATCACTCCTGCCCCAGACTGGAGCACCGGAGCACACACATCTCTCCTGGGTGGAGTTGTAGAAAAAAAAACTTTCAATGGGGAGAAAAGAGGAACCAGACATTTTTCCACGTGCAAATCTCACGATGGAGGCCATTGCTGAGACCAGTCTGGAGTTCATTCTTCTCTCCAAGTCATGGGCCTGAGCCCAGTCTTCAAGAAGAGCAATTCAGGACACTGAGGGAAATGCCTGGTGACAGCTAAGGGGATGAGGACCCATCCATGATGTCCTGTGTCCCCTGCAGAAATTGGTGGGAAGGCTAGAGGAGGATTCTTGTGAGGTCGGGATCAAGTGAAGTGAGAGAATCCGGTCCTCCCTCAGCCTCACCGCTGCAGACTGCATCGCCATATAACTTCAGTCAGACAGCCAGGGGTCCCCTCCCTCATCACAGATAAGCTCCCCGTGTTTCAGTTATGTCTACTTTTTTGCCCACTACTGGAGTTACTTTCAGTTGTCGACAGGATGTGGACTGCTGTGGTGCCAGCTGTGGATGCAGGGCTGCTGCTATCTGGGGAGCCAAGCTTTTCTGCCCTCTCTCACCTTTCCTCTCTTCCAAGGAAGATACCTGGAGAACAAGGCGTCCTTGGCACGCAGTTAGAGGGGCCAGCACTTGATTGTCACCCCTCATGGTGGCCTGACACTCTCAGGCCACATGTGATCCATTCTTTTGTTCTTGGGGTTCACTCTGAGCACCCTATCCTTTGACTGTCAGTTCATGGTCATTGCTGGGGAAGACATAGTTTACTGAGGCAAAATAGAAAACAAAATCTGTGGTATATCTGGAGTCAGAACCCCAGTCACTAAAGAAAAGGAGATTTGAAGTATCAGTCAGTGTGCGAACATGCCATTTGGGAGCACACTTGTGGTTTGTGAACTTAGAAGAGGAAATCTAAATGTGTATTACAATTTAAAATAATAAAACATACAACAAGCTCCAAGCAAAGGATTCCAGTCATTTATGATTGGTGTGAAGACTATCCAACTCATCATCCATGGCAAGTCCCTCACTGGGGACAAATACAGCAGCCTCAGCTGCTCCCCCCGCCCCCATCCTTCTCTTCCAGTAAGTCAACTTGACCTTCACAGCCAAAGGATGTGTCCCACACTTGATGGGAGCACAGGCTAGCCCCTGGTGACTGTCCACAGAACATTGACTCTGAGCACACACTGTGTTCCAGATTGTATCCAAAATTCTGTTTGGAAAAGACATGAGAACTTTCTATAGACCTGATTCTCAAGGTGTGTCCTGACTCCAAGATCTACTGACTCAAAACCCGAGTTCGCCAAGCCCCAGCTGAGTCTCAGGCCCGTGAAGTCCAGCATGGCTGCTGTTAGGGTTTGGCCACCTCTCCACTCTAGATATATGCTTGTTTAGTGTACTGGCTGGTTTTACGTCAAATTGTCACACGTTAGAGTCACCAGAGAGGAAGGAGCCTCAGTTGAGCAAACATCTCCATATAGTCTCCATCTGTAAGGTATTTTCTTAATTAGTGATTAATGAGGAAGGACGCAGCCCATAGCGGGTAGTGTCATTACTGGGCTGGTGGTCTTGAGTTCTATAAGAAAGGAGGCTGAGCAAGCCATGGGAAGCAAGCCCATAAGCAGCGCTCCTCCATGGCTTCTGCATCAGCTCCTGCCTCCAGGTTCCAAAGATGTTTGAGTTCCTGTCCTGACTTCTTTCAATTATAAATATTGCTGTGGACCCTTTTCCCCACAACTTGCTTTTTGGTCATGCTGCTTTGTCACAGTAACTCAAAGTAGAATATTTGGTGGAGGGAGAGGAAGCTATGCCCCAGAGCAGAAAGCACGAGAAGGTGCCTTAGGACTGAGTGATGTGTTTTACAAAATCAATGCACCCTTGGTGAGGCATCCCTCCCCACGAGGTATCAGTCTACTGTAGACTAGAGTTTATTTGGGGACATGGGAAGGGGAGTTGGGAAGGGAGTAGAGGCAGAGAAAGAGAGGAGACAGAGAAGGATAGAGAGAGAAAGAAGAAAAAAGGCCAGCCAGGAACACATGGAGATAGGAGGAGGGAGGTGGGGAGAGAGGGAGAAAGGCGTGATAGAGATCAAAGGGGGTCAGAGAGAGAAAAGGGGCAGAAAGCCAGAGAGAGGGAGAAGCCAGTCTCTTTTATAGCAAGCCCAGCCTCCCTGGCTGTTGCTAGGTGACTGTTGGGCAGAGCATAGAAGGAATGCCAATACTGAGTACTATATTTTCTATTCAAATATAGAGACTGCTGTCTCCCACAGTACCAACTAATGTTCTCAGGGAGGAGTCCCTTTTCCTTACCACGAGGAATCCCTCAGGTCTCTGTGTCTAGACACTGTCTGGTGGGTCCCATCTGCCTCACAGGTGTTGTTCCTGTTATTTCCCCAGAGCCATAAAGGGCTCAGAGCCAAATGTAGACTCCAGCAGGTGCTCACGAGAGTTTTCTTCATTTCTTCTGGAACATGTCATTTCTTCCTTTTATCCCCCCATCCTCCCATGATGCCTTTGGGGCTTTCTTTGTCTAGACCGTACATCTGAAAATACCCTCCAGCTCATTGCTGGAGCAAGAGAGGGATTCATTAACAAACTCAGGTGACTGATGGACACTAAAGGTCTCTGCATCTCCTTAGGCCTGGGACGGTTAATACTGTCAGTCATCCAGGAGACAACTCTGTGAGGAAGTTTCCATAAAGGTCTGAGAGGGAAGGCCCACCGTGGATGTGGGCAGCACCATCCTCTGGGGTGGGACCTAGGACTGAGTAACAAGAGGCGGGCTGAGCCTCTGCGTTCACTGCCTTTGATGTGAGTGTGGCGTGACCGGCCACCTCACCATCCTGCTGCTGTGCTTCCCAAGGGGACGAGCCATGTCCCATCTTAAACTGTGAGCTGAATAAACCACTCCTCCCTTAAGTTTCTCTCTACTGGGTGGAGGGGCTTGTTTGGTTACAGTCATGAGAAAAGTGAAGTTAGTTTACAGGTGGTAAAGTTAGTTTTGTGATAATTTTCAAAGAACCACCAGCATTTGACCTTTGTATTTACCACTGCTGTTATGACGGAGAAGTAGTCCTCTGTCTGAGCCTGTTCTGGTCCTCTGCCTGGAGACAAAAACTGATTCAGACCCCACTCCTTAACAGGCCTGAGCCTGCTGGGCAGACCCTGCCCAAGCTGAAATCAGAGACCAGGGTTCCTGGGACCATAGGATGTAATGAGCCCTTGACTCTACACCTTTATACACTTACACTCCTCTGTCCACACATCCCCAGTGCACTTGCTTCCTTCTGTTCAGATATCACTCACAGGTGTGTGTGTGTGTGTGTGTGTGTGTGTGTGTGCTGGAGCAAGAGAGGGATTCATTAACAAACTCAGGTGACTGATGGACGCTAACGATCTTCTCTGCACAAGAGAGCACGTGCACGTGCGCACACACACACACACACTGGCACACTCTGTAGCTCACACACACTTTCTGGTCTCATATTCTCACAAAATTTGGTCTACACTCATATATACTAACATCTCCTGTTTCACACATCACTCATATGTATACATCACACATACACACACACACACACACACACACACACACACACACACACACACACCATCACTAGCAATCTCCCTTTCTCCCAGACATTTACCTGTTTAGGAGTCAAGTTGCCTTTAAAAATGCCTTCTACAAGCTGGGGTTGGGAAGACATCCCATACAAGCATGATTCCCAGCAGATGGGTAAAAAGCCAGACCCAGGGACCACCCAGTAATTCCACAGACAGAAAGGTGGGTGCTGGGGTCTCACCAGCAGCTCATCTAGCCAGTCAGTGAGGTCCAGGGCCACTGAGAGACCCTGTCTCAAAAAGTAGGGCAGAGAGTGATAGAAGATGACCTCAGTATCAATGTCTGGTCTCCACACATGGATTGGCATGGGGTCTTACACACACACACACACACACACACACACACACACACACACACACACCATACCGCCATACCATGAGAACTAAGCAGACAAAGTACTGTCTATGTAGCCTCTTGTTTTGGTCCTGTCATTGCACAGATGAAGGCCCTCCCCTTGTCTCAGGGCAGTGTCTCTGTCCACTGAAATCCCTTGTTCCCAGGATGCTTTGAGTGCCCCACACAAACCATCTCCAGGGATGCCTTTCTACTTGGTCTGCTCAGCAGTGCTCACGCATGAGGTTCTGGTATGGTCGTATCTTCTGCAAAGGACACGACACCCATCCTACCGGAATCTGTCGGTAGCAATGGCTCCCAAGCCTGGAGACCCACCCTCCTCCACAGTCAGGTATTCCAGGCCTCCTGTGGGGACCTAAAGATTAGCCAGACTTAAGATGCCTGGGCTCCCCTGATCTGCAGAGGGCAGCAGAGGTCCACAGGCGGGCACAAGCTGCCCCACTGGGTATCCCCGGCCCCACCCTCCCTCTTCACTTCCTGTCAAGAATTCCTCTGCTTTTGCTCTTGGTGGCTCCCTGTTCCCTTCCTGTCTTCTGCTGCCCAAGAAAGCATCTGAAACAAGGCCAGCCTGTTGAAGGTTGAACAAACAAGGAGCCTGTGACTCAAGGCAGGGTGAGGTGGCCTCAACATGGGGGCAGATCTGAGCCAAACCACACGTGGCACCACCTTCTGGAGACCTGAGTCATGGGGGTGACCGGAGGCTGGCACTTCTCACAGATGGGAAGCTGCAGAGGAACATGAGTACTCTGTGGTCTCCGGAAGGGCAAGGCAGATGTCTGAGTGACGGAGAGTGCGCGTGCACGTGTGTGTGTGTGTGTGTGTGTGTGTGTGTGTGTGTGTGTGTGTGTAAAAGCCAATGTGCATGTGTATATGAATGAATGGGGAGAATTATGCGTTCATAGGAGTGCATGTGTATGAGACTCTCTGTACATGTGTATGTGTCTGGCAGCCAGTGTTAGGCACACTTGTATGAAGACACTAATGAATCCCTGTTTCCCTCACCCTGTATTACCCTCCCTCAAGTGCTTGCTCTGGGAGAGGCTCTGAAACAGGCTCCTTCCATTGACACCTGATGACGTCACTTCTGCAGCCCTGGCTAACACGCTGGCCTGGCTCCACAGACCACCTTGGTTGCCTCCTCCACCCACCTCGCCCTCCTGGGCTGGCCCTAAGGTTCCAGAGTCTTCTTCTGTGGACCCCACCTACTGGGTGGACCCCACCTACTGGTTTACTTGGGCTGTCCTCTGTTACCTTGGGAGATGTTTACAAGAGTCTCAAATTCTGCTCTCAGCTGGGCACAGGGCTCAGCACTGCCCAGCTCCTGAGGACAAATGGAACAGAGGCAGCAATGAGGGAACTGGCTGCTCCTTGTTGACATTCTTGTCCGTGGCGGTGAGGTGGGGACACAGCATGTGTTAAGGGAGGTACAGAAAGCCTGACAGCCCAAGACAGATCATGGGTGTGAGCTGGAAACCCAGCTGTGTCTGTGCTGGAGTTCAATGTATCCTCCTCTTCCTCCCCCTTCCTCCCCCTCCCCCTCTTCTCTCTCCTCTCCACTCTTTCCCCTTCCTCCTTTCTCTCTCTCACCCTGTCCTTTTATCCTTCTCCTTCTCTTCCTTCTCCTCCTTCTTCCCCTCCTCCTTCTTCTCCTTCCTCCTCCTCTCCTCCCTTCTCCTCTCCTCCCTCCTCCTCTCCCTCCTTCTCCTCAAGAGCCCATGCTCCATGTTCCACACTTTCATACCTGACCACCAAACTCAGAGGTCAGAAAGTTGGTCTTTTCCAGCTGGAACCAGTGTGGCTAGAACTCTACATTACTTCCATCGGATTCTAGCATTCTCGATCTCCTTAATTCTAAGTAGTCTCACAACATTTTTAAAGAGATTAAGAAAAAAATTCTGCATTTTGGGTGAATTTCACAGGAAGCCCTGTCTTCAGTTCTGGGTGGGGCTTGCAGGTGATCTGAAGGCAAAGGAAGCAGGTATGTGAGGTATCCTGCCTGGCCCTCACCTGCCTGCACAGCTCCTGAAATCATCCTGGATACTGTGTGAGACCATCATGGGTGTTTCAGCAGAGCTGAACATCTGTCTTCCTTCTACCTAAAGTAGCCCTCCTTACCAGGGTGACTTTGCCCTCCCAGGGACAGTCAGGAATATCTGGGGACATTGACACTGTCCCAATTACTGGTGCAGGGAGATCCTGTCATCAAGCAGGCAGAGATGAGGCCAATTATGCAAATGAACAACCTATACTGTAAGGGACCAGCCTTCCACAGAGAAATGGCCAGACCAGGACATCCACAGAGCAAGGCTTGTCTGCCTGTGGCCCACTAGCTATAGGAGACTAAAAGAAATGGCAGCCTCATTTCAGAGGATCCCTTATAGTGGCCCTTGGTGGTAGCAGGACATCTCACTCAAGAAACCCAAACTTGCCCCTCTCCTGTGATGGAAAGGAAGGGAAGGAGGCTGATTAGAAGGGTCAGGATCTCAGCTCAGCCACAGGTGAGAGAGGCTCCTTCTGCTTCCTGGTCGGACCCTGATTGTCACTCAGCCAGTTCTCACAGAGCCATTCTCAATCCACGGAGTCCTAGATGTCTCTAGCAAACATCAGGGAGAACCCGCACTAAGGTTCTGAATCCTTGACCTTGTTGGTCAGCTAATAGTATTTCCAAGGTGGAACCAGTTTGTGCTCCTGGGAGCAAGGGTCTGGAGGTGTCCTCAGCCCAGGTCCTCACCAATGCTTGATACTATCTGGCTTGCTTCACACTGCTAGTCAACCGTATGCCACAGAGTTTGCCTGGCCCCCGTGATCAAGGACACTGAGAGGCTTTGCAAATGGGTTACTGTCACTGTGCCATCTCTCTTGTAGGATGTTTGGGGTTGTGTCCCCAAATTTTGCTATTACTGAACTGTAAGAGCCTTACCTGTGTTCTAGAGCAGTGATTCTCAACCTTCCTAATGCAGAGACCCTGTATTACAGTTTCTCGCACTGTAGTGACCCCTGCAACCATACAATTACTTTTGCTGCTACAAAGGTAACTAGTTTCATAACTAATCTTGCTACTATTATGAATCATAATGCAAGTATCTGATATACAGGATATTTTATATGTGCTGCCTGTTGGAGGTCGCTACTCACAGGTTGAGAACCACTGTCCTAGCATTTTCTCGGAGATTAGAAGGGCAAGTACCGTCCCTGCCCTGTGAGTGGCCTTTGCTTCCCCCCAGAGTCATTCATCTTAATGCTTTAGTGTCTTTTTGTTTGTGTTCTAGTTTATTTCCAGTGATTCAGAGTCAGTGACTATGTCCCTCCTTCTCCTTAGATTCTTCCTTTTCTAAAACCCAAATAATTTATATTTTATTATACTCTTTTATGTGTATGGTTGTTTTTTTGATCAACTTGCAGGGATCCCCTAGAAACAGAATTACAGCCGGTTGTGAGCCACCGTGTGGGTGCTGGGAATTGAACCTGGGTCCTCTGGAAGAGCAGCCAGTGCCCTTAACCACTAAGCCATTTCTCCAGCTCTAGATTATTTTGTTTTGCAGTCTTTTTCCATTCCAGGAAAGGATATAATATGGACTCTCACTACCAACTACATTTTCTTGCACTTGACCACCACAAAATAAATAAATAAATAAAACCTATGATGGAGTTTCAAGTAGAAAATCAATTAGCTTCATATTCTCTTTTACAATTCACCCATCTTTTGCCTGATTTCCCCACTTTCTTACCACCAAACAGCACCCTTTTTTGGTCTCCTTTCTACAAGCCACACTACACCCTCACTTGAAGCTGCTCACATATGTGCATGTTCACATTATGGGCTAAGATGCACATATGAGGGCCTTCTCTTTCTGAGTTTGGATAACCTCAGCTAACATTGCATTATCTAAGTCTACCCACTTTGCTACAACTGTCACAATCCCATCATTCTTTTCTGCTAAATGGCATTGTCTTTTATATGCATACCAGGTTTTTGCAGTATCTGTTTCCCTGCTGAGGGACATCTAAGGTGGTTACTGCTGTGGTGAGCAAAGTCCCATGGCTTCAGAATGGCCAGTTTAACTATACAGGAGTTCACTAAGATATATAGTAAGTTTGGGCAAGTGCTTGAGCAGCCAACTTAATCTAGCTGTGTGATGCTTTAATGTATGAGTTCAGTGCAATAGAGTGATTTTGCAAACATTTAATTTATTCCAAGAACACAACTCTTTTTTTGGCTTTGACCTTCATTCATAACCATACTCTCTTTTGTTGCACACCATATCTGTGAAAGACTCATAATGTATCTTCAAGTATCATTTACAGTGTATCTTCACATTTATTAACCTTGATTTCTGTTTTTAAAGTTTGCCTCTGTTTCTTGAATTATCTTCTGCTTCATAGAGGCATCCTTCACCTAAATGGGGCCACTGTTGGCTTCTTTGTGTCTTCAGACACTGTTAAGCCTTCAGTACTCTCTTGCAGAGGGGAAGCTCAACCAAGATAAAAGGACCCTTCACTTTTCTTCTGTGGATTTAATGTAATTTAACATGTTAGACAGGAACTGCATGAAGGTCGTGTAAGCTCAAGAAGCCAGTGTTGGCGACAGCTTGTCTGCATTTTTTCATTTACTTGGTGTTCACCCCAGGCAGCACAGGGCTAGTACTGAGCTTCTGTCTGTCTGTCTGTCTGTCTGTCCGTCCGTCCGTCCGTCCATCCATCCATCCATCCATCCATCCATCCATCCACTCTGTATCCTTCTCCCTGCCTCCTTCCTGCAGGCAGTGACTGCAGATGGGAGCTTCAAAAGGGCTGGAATACTCACCAACTGAACCTCTTCAATCTATAGTCCCTGGAGCATGTGAATGATGGGAGGGTCTTTCAATCTATAGTCCCTGGAGCATGTGAATGATGGGAGGGTCTTTCAATCTATAGTCCCTGGAGCATGTGAATGATGGGAGGGTCTTTGGAGATCCACTTAGTTTCTGGCACCACTCCTTTCTGTGGATTGCCAAGGACAGAATGCAGGTGGCTTCTTTCCTTAGTGCTCAGTGGCCATGAAGTGTTTTCCTTAAATCTGTTGGATCACTTTAGGAGGAAATTGGTGGCTCAGTGGACACATAAAACTATAAAGGTTGCGATGACATCTTGAACAAGGAGTGAACACTCATGGATGCTCTGGAATGGAGACCATCTGCGCTGATATCAGAAAGGTTTTGAGATTGTGTGATTGACAGCTAGACCTCTTGACTGTAGTCTCATTTATGATAAGTCGTTGCCAATTGCTGAGTTTGGCCCAGTAGCTCTTTATGAACTGTTGGAAATGTCCGTTTTATGTAAATGACCCAAGTGGTCCTGGCTTAACAACCTATAAAGCTACAGCTGCCTGCAGCTGGGAACCCTCCTAACTGCTTCACTTCATCATCCAGCTGCAAAAGCTCCAAGACACGGCTCTGAAAATACCCGGGTCACATGTATGTGTGAGCCTCCAGATCAGTCTTCACTAATTTCCCTATAAACGCTGGCTTGGGTTCATTTCAGTTCAAAGCAGCAGGGTTACTGGGGTCAGTTGAACCTGACCTCTGGGCAGTCTTCACTACTGTGTTTGGATGACCTTTGGCCTCACTCCTCATCACAGAAGCATGCTTCCTTCCCTAGCTAACTTCACTCTGAGGTCTTTAAACAAACTTTGTGTTTTGGGGTTGTTAGTTCATTACTAATTTTATTTTATTGTTGTTGTTATTATTATTATTATTATTATTATTATATGTTCAAAGTGTGGTGTGTGTGTGTGTGTGTGTGTGTGTGTGTGTGTGTGTGTGACAGCACACTTGTAGAGGTCAGATGACAACTCTATGGAATCAGTCTTTTTCTTCCATCTTCATGTGGGTTCTGGGGATCGAACTGGGGTTGTCAAAATTTTACAGCAAGCTCCTTTGTCCACTAAGCCATCTTGCTGGCCTCTGGTTTATTAGATTTTGGTGAGGCATGTGACTGAGGGGTTCAGGGTATTTTATAAAGCACAATCAGCACTCTAACCTATGTCAAAGAGGTCATGATTAAAATATTGTGACACTGGCACCAAGAGGAAAAAAAAAAGAAGTCCAAGTAATGTTCACAATCTGAAACATTTCTAGCACCCAGAAGGCCATTCAGCCTATGCCACAGCCTCTGGTCAACAAGGAACTTCCAGTTGAAAGGCACAATGGCTGTCTCCTTCACAATGAGCACCGTGCAATGGGGATGTTTGAAAACAGAAAGTTTAGGTTGACAAGATGGCTCAGTGGGTGAAGGCACCTGCTGCCAAGTCCTGGGACCCACATAGTGGGTTTGTATTCCATATGGTAGAAGTACAGAACAGAATCCAAGGCTGTCCTCTGATCTCCACAAGCATATGGCAGCATACACTTCCCCACAAATAACTAAAAATGTAATCAGATATTAAACTTGAGACCTGGAGAGATGGCTCAGAGCTTAAGAGAATGTACATAGTGTTCTTGGCCGGGACTGAAGCTCAGTTCCCAGCACCTACATCAGACAGCCCAGGGTTGCCTGTAATTCCAACTCCAGGGTAGGTCTGATACCCATTTAGTGAGCTTGAGCTCATGCACATGCATACATGTACACATACACACTTACACATGTGCACATACACACTCACACATACACTGACACAAGCATACACTCATACTCAAGCACATACACACTCACAGTGCACTCATAAGCACACACATGTGCATGTAACACACATGCACAATACACACCCACATGTACTTATACAAGCACACACATACACACTCATACAATGTACTCACACAAGCACACACATACACACTCATACAATGTACTCACACAAGCACACACATGCATACATACTAGAGCAGAGTTGAAAAAAATGGTGGCCCATGGGCCAAGTCTATAGATCTCTGTGTGTGTATGTATGTATATGTATATATGTGTGTGTATTTGTGTCCATGTGTATATGCATATGTGTATATATGTGTGTATATGTGTATATATGTAGTGTGTGCCTATGGGTGCATGTGTACATATGCATGTGTCTTGCTTTGAAACACTAGTGAATTGTCAGCTGAAAGGGGGAGATTTCACTGATGGCTTCAGGTTGCTCATTTCTCTTGGGACAATCTGAGCATCAGAGGGTCTTGGCCCATCCTCTTGCACTATGGAAACTATTCAAGCCAGTCATTGCTGCCCTGGGTTACAACAACCTCACCTCATGGCCTACTTCACTCATTTCTGTCCATCACCACATCCCTCTGTGGGCATTGGGCTGGCGATCTCTCATATATAAATCTTCATTGTCTTCCCTCTACAGTGATGTTGCTGGACTTAAAAAAAAACAGCAGGAGCAGCCTGTTGTGGAAGGCCTAGCACACGCCCAATGCCATGGACTGAGGGATACAGGGAAGGAGACACTGTCTGAAAGTGGATCTAAGGCTGGGGAATTGTTATAGGAACAGAGGTGGATGGAAGCACAGAGCCAAGTCAAGAGACGGCGTCAGGTATGACATAACCACCCAGGAGGCCTGGAATGCTGAGGAAAGTGTCACTAGAGGCCTAAAGGGCCTCGCCTCAGAGATCCCTCACACAGAATCTGGCACTTCATGTTCTGAGAGCTGGAATGGTGGGAGTGTGGGGTCATCCAAGGCATGACCAACCAGCCACTCATCCAAGATGATCAGAGCAAGCCCTGCTGTGGCTAGGTGAGCCAGCCAGGCCTGCTCCACTTTCCTTGGCTCTTTGAGCTGGTCCAGAAAGTCATAGCATCTTCTCGGGGTGTGGAGAACACCAATGGGAGTGGGTGGAGAGAAACCACATGTGGTGTGATTAGGCTAATGAGGCATTGGCATTAGGTCTGGGACTCAGCCTCTGCCCCAGAATGGGAAGACTGGATTGGGCTGCTGTAAGACTGAGCCTGAGACTGACTACCTTCTGCTCAGCACAGGGTAGACCACTGCACCCACAACACCACTCACTTTTCAGAGACTTCTTGCCCATAAATGCAGTCTCGTGGGTAAGTTTCAGACACAAAGTCCCACTAGATTCAAGTGAAAGAGAGAGTGGCCTGAGTAACCCCAAGTGGCACTGTGGGAGCTGAAATTCTTCTCCAAGTCAAGGCCATTGACTCATGTTCCCACAGGCTGGCCATCTTTTCTTAGGCTTGAGGGAACTGCTTTTGGTCATCAGCTCTTGGCTGTGGGTGGGAAAATTACATCCTTGAGACATAGTATACTTCATGTTCTTCTTTAATGGATCCTTTCTAGCCACAGGGAAAGGGCAAAGTCATTTACAGAGCCATGGTTTTCAACCACAGACATGAACCACACCCCATGTGGTAAGGCCCGGGTGTTCCCTGTGAAGTCTTCACTATTCACTGAGAAAAAGATGGGTCAGGCTGGGAGCTCCCTGGGTATCCACTGTGCTTCAGGCCCGGCTGCCACATGCCCTCCTCATCTTGAATTGAAGTACCATGCAGAAGAGGAAACCGTAGCATGAACATCATCAACTCCTGGCTCAAGGTGGCAAGCTCATACCTCAGACTTGCTCCCTTCCAAGTTCACACAGCAACGAATGGCTGTAAGAGCAGTGCCCAAGGGCTACACTAACAGTAGAGACAAGAAAGCTGGAGTACACAGTTCAGAAACTCAAGGAGGATCTTCAATGGCTGTAGCCAACAAGCTACCTGGAAGGGAAGCGTTAGCCGGTATTGTGTGCTTCTCAGGAAGAAAATGGGGTGGGGTCCTGGAGCATTCCCCAAATGTTCTCAAGCTCAGTGTTTGAGAGAGCATGGGACTGGGGAACACTTATGGGAAGCCCAGCAGTGGTCAACGTGTGGTAAGAAAGAGTCTTTGGAGATTGCCCTGGCCAGCCCGGTTCACATCAGCTAAAACAGGGATTCCTAATGGGGGCAGAGGTTGTGGGAAATTTCTGTTATGCACCCCACCACCACCAGCAGGCGAGCTCTACCATTTGCAGACAACAGGGAATTTACAAGCAACCTCAAGAGGACATTAGTCTCTAGAGACAAGCCAACAGCGGGGGATCTTAATGTCACTTCTGCTGCTGTGATCAAATAGTCTTAATCAACAAGAACTCAAGGGAGAATGGGTTTCTTTGAGCTCACAGTTTGAGGGCTCGGTCTATCACGCCAGGGTAATCAAGGCAGGAACTTGAAGCAGCTGTCACATCCACAGTCAGGAGCAGGGAGAACTGAGTACACACATGCTTAGCACTCAGCCAGCTGTCTCTACTCTGGCCTACCCCAGAGCCTGGAACCCCGGAATGATGCCACGTACCTTCAGGTTGGATCATGATAGCCAAGTCAATTAAGACCATCAAGACAATGCCCTAGAGACCTGTTTGCAGGCTGACCTGGTTGACCTGACCTAGACATTCCCTCATTGGCATTCCCTTCCCAGGAGCTTCTAGAGTCTGTCTAATTGACAAACTATCATCACAACCAGCCATGCCCGTGGGCAACACGTCAGCAACGGAGGAAGCAGAGAAGCCTTTAAGATGGCTTCCCTCCTTGGCTTGGCAATGTGGCATCCTTCACCAATGTCCTGATGGATGCTGGACTTCAGGAGGGAAGTCTGAAGCCACAGGAAGACACCTGAAAAGTCTCAAAGACCATCCCAGAATGGGGCTGAGATCCAGGCCTTCCAGTCACCAGCCTCAGCAACTCATCGCCCATCATCTGACACCCAGGTCTCATTGAGGTCTGTCTTGGTGATGTCCCAACTTTAGCATGCTGACTCCATCAATTCCCCAGACTCAGCCCAACTCACACAGAGGTAGGTGTGAAAGTACTGTTGGTTAAGTTTGCTACTGATAGTTTGGCTTTCTGGTCTATAATTGAAATCCCAAAATTCAATGGCTTAAAATAACAATAGTTAATTATCTCCCAGGGTTTCTTGGGATGGGGATCCCGGTGCAGCTTGGCTGCGAGTGGAGCTTCCTTGTGAGATTCTTGCTCTGTCAGCTTGAACCACTGACATCCAAGCCTACAGTGGGGCTAGAGGACTGACCTTCAGAGTGGCTCTTTCCCATGGTTAGCAAGCTATTGCTGCCAAGCTGCAGAAGGTGGTGTCCTTCCCATGTGGCTTTTTCAAGTGGCATGGGATGCTTGGGCTTCCTCACACCAAGACCTCACTTGACAGGTCCTGTCATGGTTCAAGAGTCAAATAATCACATGGGCTCTTGTGTTCCAACACCGGATCTCCAGCTGGCAACGCTGTTTGGGGATTGAAGGAGGTTGAGTAAGTGGGACCTGGCTGGATGAAGTGGCTCATTGTGGGCAGGCTTTAGTTAGAGTCTGGTTCGATTTCTTTCCTGGTCATTCTTTGCCTCTATCTCTGTTCCTCCCTCCCTCCCAATCTCCCTCCCTCCCTCCCTCCCTCCCTTCCTCCCTCTGTCCCTCACCCCATCCCTCCTCCTTGGCCCCACCAGGATGTGAGCAAGTAGCCTCACATTCTTCTGTCCACAGCCACAAGCCACTCCCACCTTCCTTCCTTCTCTGCAATGGCGGACTGTATTGTCAAACCATGAATTGAAATACATTCTTCCTCTCTTAAAGTTGCCTCTATCAGGTATTGTATAGCAGCAACGAGAAACATAACTGGTACTAGTTCATAGTGTGGGGGAAGGGAAGGGAAGGAGAGGAGGGGAGGAAGAGGGAGAAAAAGAGGAGAGGGGGAAAGAGAAAGAGAGGTGGGGGGGAGGGGAGGGAGAGAAGTCCCAGCTTAGGTCAAAACAGAGGGAGCCAGGCCTCTCAGGGGAGCATCTCAGTGATAGAATTGATTTATCTTCACATACTTTTCTCCTGGGGTGACTATGTGTTTCTGGAACCCAAACTTGACATATTCTGATCATTAAAATTTGGGAGAAATCCTCCAAACGTTGCTGACCATTGAAAACGTGTCTTTTGCAGTTCAATGTGAGCAGTGTTGGTCTCCCATGCCAAGCTCCTGGTTTTATAGAGTCTGCAAACAATTAATGAGAGCCTTGGCTGGGTTTGTGAGGGAGTATGCAATCAGGAGGATGAAGAACACGAAATCACCTAATTTGTATCATATTGAAAAATCTCTTACACCCGAAAACAAAAACAGAGTGAGACAAGTGTCTATGAAATCCCAGGACAGCGGCTCTCAGCCTTCCTAACACTGAGACCCCTTTAATACAGTTCTGCATTGTGTGGTAACTCCCAACCATAAAATTATTTCACTGCAACTTCTTAACTAATTTCACTACTGCTATGAATTGTAATGTAAATATCTGACACTCAGGATATCTGATATGTGACCCTGTTGGGGTCATGGCCCGCAGGTTTCGAACCCCTGATCCAGGACAACACCAGCCCTATAGAGTTATCATGTCCACTCTGTTCTGTCCTCTCGCCCTGTTTAACCCCTTCCTCTCCTAAGATCTCTCTTCTATTTCAAACAAAGTCTTAAGTTCTCCGAGGCTCTCACATCAGCAAATCTGCACTTCCTGGGTCTGCCTCTCCCTCCCTTCTGCAAACCATGGAGGAACTGCCCCTCCCAGGCTGCAGACCTAGGCATCTTCTGCTCTGCATCCCCCCCCCTCCCAGCCCTCTTCTTCCTTTGGGCAAGAGGCTTACTCCCTCCCCACTGAACCTGCAACAGATCAACCCCACACCCCATTGAATTTCCACACCTTCCCTCGGCAGGTCACATTTAGAAACACACACAAAACCAGAGTCACTACTGAAACCCGGATCACACCCTCTGCCAGGGTAACTGCCTCCCATGGTGTCCTGCCCCATCACTTCCCAACCCCTCAGCTTGTTCCCCATCTTCCTGCTCTCCTCATAGATCACTGCTCCCCTAATCCCCCTGCACCACCGCTGCATGCACCAAGCTTTGTTATCACTGTCTGCCTACACTTCTGCTCACCCAGTCCTCCATTCGATACAATCCGGATCCCTCCTGCATGTCCCGTTGGCTTGGCTTCCATAGTGGACTCATGGGCCTCTTACCCTCCAGACCTGCCTTTCCTGAGCAGTCTGTGCTGAGAACCGTATTACATAGGAACTAGCTCTTTGCTCGGCAAAGACACAGTACACCTCCTTCCTGTCCCTTATTTCCAGGAGGCTCCCTGTTTTCTTTGCTGCCTCCTACTTTCTCCATCTGACCAGACTTGAACACCCTACCCTTCTAACAGCATCTCCTCTTCTTATTTCACACGGTTTCTGAAGAGACATTGATTAAAAGTAACCAACCTTCTTGGTCCAGACCCTTAACAGTTCTCATCCCTGGGGGCGCCTCCTCCTTCATCCACCTGATCAGCTAGCCGAATGGAGGAGCCTGGGGTATAAGGAGTGTTATATATCTCCTGGTGGGTACAGACAGGATCTGCCTTTCTACTTAGTTTTATCAGTAACAAAGCCAATACTTTTGTTTGTCTGTTTTTGGATACTACCGTCTCATGTCTCTGTTGGCAAAAGAGTTTTGAAAAATAACAAAGGGACATTGTGGTGGTATCCAAATGGAAAGGAATGGTATGGCTCAGGATCCCAAGACCAAGTTCTCAGCACAAAGGAGATTTATTTGCCCCAGAGGACAAAGGGCAGAGAATAAGAGATAAAGACAGGAGATAGAGGGCAAAGGAGAAGGGGGGAGGGGTATTTGTCATCCTCTCTCTCCTGTGTGTGTGTGTGTGTGTGTGTGTGTGTGTGTGTGTGTAACAAAGGACTGTGTCTATGTAGAGAGGAAACAGACACAACCCATATGAAAATGCTGGGTTATAAAGGTTAGGGGAAACCCCATGTGAAGATGAGTGTTTAATTTTGATTGGGCATGTTAAGTAGGGCAGCCAATGGGGGCTTCTGATTGCTGGACTTCAATGTTTTGCTAGCTGGCCTTTGGTGGTCAGCCTCAGGAGGAGAAGGATGTGGCCAATGGTGAGCAGACCCTGATGGCTAGCTTTAGGAATGTAATTTAATGGTGTTTATCAGGGCAGAGGGAATGGGGGAGAAAGGCCATGCTTGCCACGACCAGAGCTGTCAGAAACTCTAACGTGCACAGTCGGTGCCTGAATTCCCCATCACTCACCCAAGCAGTGATGCTCAACAATGTATCCCCGTTTCCAGAACACATTTGTCTTGTTACAGGGTCTTACTTTTTACATTACTAATTCTGGAAACTCCACCCTTCCATGCCCATCCTGAAAGCCGGAGAGATTAATGGATGGACATCTGGAGCCACTGAAGTGGTGACTTGGGCACAGTGTAAAGCCAAGTCTTCCTCAGATGAATCTGAGAGTTGTTCAGGTCTCTGTGCTGACATGGGGATTATTCAATCTGGGTCTGTGACAGAGCCATACAGATGTTTTTAACAAAACATCAATTATGGCCTCGCCAGTGTGGCCTATAATTTCTAAACTTGTCAGCTCCTTAACTTCTGGAGTGTCAGAATATCATAATAGAAGTGTATAAAATTATCCAAATGACCATTTCAGGCCTGAAAATTTACCCAACAATAAACCAACAGAGACCATTTATTCAAGATAAACAACTGAAACAGAAAACCCCAGTCTGAGGTGTTCCACCCAGAGCTGTTCCGTCTCCCTAACAATACAGGCATGTATCAGTTACCAGAATTACTGCCTTGCTACGCAGCCACTGCCACCAGCAGGAACTCAATCCCAAGGCCTGCACAGAACCATCCAAGGCTCAGATGCATCATTGAAAAGAAATAGAAGTCTCAGCAGCAGGCAGAGGAGAGGGAGAGGAAATGCCCTGGTCAGCTTGAAGGTCGGGCACTGCTCACAGCAAGCAAGACCAGAGAAGCAAAAAAGTTAGTGGAAGAGCTAAGCCACCAGACACCTCTAGGGTACCCAGGCAAGCTTCCCTGTGTACACACGTGTGTGAGCATGCTCAGGAGGGGACGGGATCTCCTTGTTATCCATGCATGCCTACCTGGACATGAAGCCTTAGACACATCCAAAAGAAGGAGATATAGGAAGGACCCACAGAGAGCAAGCCCCAGGAAGATGTGTGAGCTGTCTGACCTCTGAATGCATCCTCAACCCGCAGACACAATTCACGGCCTCCAGTGTCTCTGTACAGACCTGTATTAGTTAGGGTTCTCTAGAGTCACAGAACTTAAGGAGTAAAGGAATTTATTGATGACTTACAGTCTGCAGTCCAATTCCCAACAATGGTTCAGTAGTAGCTGTGAATGGAAGTCCAAGGATCTAGCAGTTACTCAGTCCCACACGGTGAACAGGCGAAGGAGTGAGAGAGAGTCTCCCTTCTTCCAGTGTCCT